>CM050414.1:48646065-48781721 GCA_027564155.1 Gymnocypris eckloni scoliostomus | reverse complement strand
CAAGGTAGGCGACTGCCTTGGGCCCCAAAGCCAGGGCCCCTAAAATGCTTATCCTATATGAGATGCGCATTAAGCGTGGGCATGCGAATGGTTGCTGCTTACAGTGTTTATTACATATTTATTTATTACCAGGACAACCGTCTGCGTGTCCAAGTTGACCGTGCTGCTTGTGTATTCTTCTTCTAGCAAATATACATATAATGCATCTGAAGCTGACTGCCACGCGATGTCTCTCTTTCCCAGCATGCACCCCTCTCTCTCTCTCTGCATCTCCTCATCGAGCGGCTGAAAGGAGCACTTTCAGTTAAAACACATAGGGTGCGAACTACGGGGGAGCTCGGCTCCTCTTAATAAGACATGGGCTCCCCTGAAAACGTGATTTGGGGGGTCTCACAAAGTATTGACAATGTGTTAGTTTGATGTGCAAATTCAGTTTTCTGTAGTGTGATCGTCGTGGATTATTATGTTTAAAATTGCAAAAATATAATTTGTTAATGCATGACGGCGATTTAAACCTAATTCACTTCAATAAAGATAACTATACATGCTATTCTTGTCATAAGCATCAATGTGTGGGGGCGCTGCGATGCAAATTCATCCCACTCATGTTTAGTAGGCTAACTCAAAGATTCGTAGAAAAAATATAAACGTTGGATTCAACATTGGCCGTAGATCTGCGCGCGCAGTCCTTTAAATCAATTCTGCAGTTAGTATCACATAGCCACCATGGCAAGAAGAACACAAGGCAGTTTAATTGCACGACCGATTCACCTGCAGCAAGCCCAGTTAGCACACCTCCCACTGGGATGTCAACCCAAATAGTAAATCCACTTCATGGACTTGTGCAAGTCCACCCACAAGCGCACAGCCGAATCAGACATAACTGTTGTTGTTGTTGTTTTTGACTAATTATCAAATTAAAGTATAGCCCTGCAAACAGGGTTCCCTATCAGTCAGTCACGTTCGGCGTAACGTCAGAGTGACTGACTAATGGATCTCGCCGGAGAGCCCAATCACCTTGAGTGTTAACAAAACAAGCCAATGACAGTTGGCGTGCGTGTTCGCCATCACGCGCACTCCGCCCGGTGCGGGTATAAAGGAGGCGCGTGCAAACGCCACATCAGCTTTTCGGGCCGAGCCATTGCAAGTCTCCAGAGTGTTCGAGCAAGCAAGGCGAGTCTCACAGAAGAGCGTTGGTGTTACGGTAGCGTCAGCGGAGGTCGCTGTCCAGTGCTGCTTTTCTTTGCGGTCACGCTGCTACCTCCCCTCGGCGCTTCAGCGCTCCTAAAAGAGAGTTTTTTCACTAAAAGAGCAAATCTAAAAGAGCTCCACGAGTGACGGGCGTCTTTTTAAAGATGGCTTCCCGCTCGTGCGTTTCTGGATGTGGTCGTTTCCTGACTTCATCTGATGGTCACGATCGCTGCCCCTCGTGCTTGGGCTTTAAGCACGCTGAGGCAGCGCCTGGATCAAATCAAATCAAATCACTTTTATTGTCACATCACCACAGCACAAGTGCCTTGGTGAGTGAAATTCTTATGAGCGTCCAGACAGTGCAGAAAAACAACAGACAATTTACCTATGGACAGACAGTGCAAAAAACAACAGACAATTTACCTATGGACAGACAGTGCAAAAACAACAGACAATTTACCTATGGACAGACAGTGCAAAAACAACAACAGACAATTTACATATGGACAGACAGTGTAAACTGCACTGGAGCATTTACAGTGCTCCAGACAGTGCAAAAAACACAGCAATTTACATATGGACAGACAGTGCAAAAAGCAACAGCAATTTACATATGGACAGTACATGAGTCAGGATGAGTCATGTTCTCACCGCGGAACATGACCATGGCGATGTTGCGCTCCAGATACCTCCTCGCTAGACGGGGTATCCCCTTGCTCTGCCCCGCTCTAGTTCCTCCGGCCGGAGGACTACTTCGGCTCAGGGCCAGGGTGATTTGAGGATTACAGTGAGAGCTTGCCGAGTACGCCTCCGCTGGCCTCACCGAGCACATCGCACCATCTGGGGTTCCCGGATGAGTATGCGGGTCCTCGGACAGGGCGGGCCCAGCATCTCATTCGGTGCCCCAGCAGATGACGGGTTATCGATCACCGCATCGGGGATGAGCTAGGTTCTGGAGAGGACGATTTGGCTGCGCTGCCTGCCAGGAAGAGTAGCGCTGTTCGAGTCAGATCCAGAACTGACTGCTATGCTTTCCGGCTGCTGAGAGCATCGGGCTGCACTATAGGCGCCCGCTTCTCCCGAGCCAAGGCTGGATGATTGGTTCCTGGGGCGCAGGCGAGCGTCGGCAACCGCCTCCGGTTCCTTTCTTCCCGGAAGTGCATGAGGAGGTGACTAGGTCGTGGAAGGCACCTTTTTCTGCCCGAAACAGGCCTAGTGCCTCCTCCGTCCTCACCACCCTCGACGGCGGAGCGGCCCAAGGGTATGTGGGGTCCCCAGTCGGCGCCATTGCTATGCAGCTCTGCCCGCAGGGCGCTGCCGCCTGGAGGGGTAATCCACGCCTTCCGTCCAGGGCCTGTAAGTTCTCGTCCGCTCTAACGGCCAAGGCTTACGGTGCTGCTGGACAGGCCGCTTCCGCCCTGCACGCCATGGCCCTCCTGCAGGTCCACCAGGCCAAGGCATTAAAACAGCTGCGAGGGTGATGCTGACCCAGGTGTGTTGCAGGAACTGCGCAGCGACGGACCTCGCACTAAGGGCGGCGAAAGTCACGGCGCGGGCCCTGGGTCAGACGATGTCCACATTAGTGGTCCAGGAGCGCCACCTATGGCTGACCTTGGCGGATATGAGGGAGTCCGACAAGCATCGCTTCCTGGACTCCCCGATCTCCCAGGCCGGCCTATTCGGCGGCGGTGGAGGACTTTGCCCAGCAGTTCTCCGCCGCACAGAAGCAGCAGGCGTTTCGTCACATCCTGCCCCGGCGGTCCGCTGCTGTCTCCACCCCACCGCCGGCTGCAGCCCCTCCGTCTGCTCGTCGCCGAGGGCGCCCTCCTGCTGCCTCCACCTCCGCTCCAGCTCGGCCACAACAGCAGCCTGCACTACGGCTGCAGCGTGGAGCTGGCCGCAGGAGACCGGCGCAGCCCGCCTCCGCCCCTGCCAAGCCCGTGAAGCGCCAGGGCAGGCGGCGTCCCTGAGACGGGCGACCCGGAGCCTTTGGATCCTGCTCTTCAGGAGATGGTGACCGCACCACTCCTTCCCCCGGAGGAGGGCCGGGTGGAGAATCTTTTGTTTCCTTTTGTTCTGTTCCGCCACTGACCCCCGGGCGAGGATGGCAGCGTACGAGACCTCGTCTCCACACTCCCGTCCCCCTCTCTCTTCGCCAGTGGGCAGCAGGGTCCGGTCCGAGGACGCGATGCCTTCTCCGCATCCCCTGCCCAACTATGGAGCCAGGTCAGTGTCACACCACACTCAGACCCCACTTGAGACGCACTGCCTTTCGAGTCGGGTCCCTGTGCTCCATTTCGCTGCCCCACCGTGGGTACGTCAGTGACTCCCCTGGTCCCGCTTGTACGGTCCCTGGGGGCCTGGCTAGAGCTCCCAGGCCGTCTCGCTGGCTCCTGAGGACTATCAGACTCGGCTCTGCGATTCAGTTCGCCCAGCGTCCCCCAAGTTCAGGGCATTCGGTTCACCTCAGTGTTGAGCAAGGATGCCCCTGTCTTGCGTGCAGAAGTCGCGGTCCTACTGGCGGGGCGATAGAGCCGGTCCCTCCAGCCGAGATGAAGTCAGGGTTCTACAGCCCCTACTTCATCGTACCCAAGAAAGGCGGTGGGTTACGACCAATCCTGGACCTGCGCATTCTGAATCGGGCCCTTCACAAGCTCCCGTTCAGGATGTTGACGCAGAGACGCATCTTTCAATGCGTCCGTCCCTCGATTGGTTTGCAGCAATCGACCTGAAGGGCCTACTTCCATGTCTCGATCCTCCTCGACACAGACCGTTTCTCCGCTTTGCATTCGAGGCGAGCATACCAGTACAAAGGCCCTTCCCTTCGGGCTATCCCTGTCGCCTCGTGTCTTCACCAAGGTCGTAGAAGCCAGCCCTTGTACCGTTAAGGGAAGCAGGCATTCGTATCCTCAACTACCTCGACGACTGGCTCATCCTGGCCCAGTCTCGAGCACTGTTGTGCGAACACAGGGATATGGTGCTCAGTCACCTCAGCCGGTTGGGACTTCAGGTCAACCGGGAAAGAGCAAACTCTCCCCACGCAGAGGATCTCTTTTCTCGGCATGGAGTTGGACTCGGTCAACCTCACAGCACGCCTCTCAGAGGAGCGTGCTCAGTCAATGCTGAGATGCCTGGAGTCTCTCCAGCGCAGAGGGCGGTTCCACTGAAACATTTTCAGAGGCTCCTGGGGCATATGGCATCCTCAGCCGCTATCACGCCGCTCGGATTGCTTCATATGAGACCGCTTCAGCGTTGGCTCCACGACGAGTCCCGAGATGGGCATGGCGCCACGGCACATACCGGGTCTCACTCACCCGTCCTGCCGTCGCACCTTCAGCCCATGGTCGGACCTTGCCTTTCTTCGGGCAGGAGTTCCCCGAGCAAGTATCCAGGCATGTTGTTGTTTCAACAGACGCCTCTGCCACGGGCTGGGGGCCATGTGCAATGGGCACGCAGCCGCGGGGCTCTGGACAGGGCCCCAGCTGCAGTGGCATATCAATTGCCTCGAGTTGCTGGCAGTATGGCTTGCTCTGCGCCGCTTCAGAACGCTGCTACACGAGAAGCATATACTGGTCCGCTTGGACAACACTGCGACCGCTAACATCAACCACCAGGGCGGTCTCACGCTCCCGCCGCATGTCGCAACTCGCCCGCCATCTCCTCCTTTGGAGTCAGAAGCATCTGAGGTCGCCGCGCCGCTCATGTCCCAGGCGAGCTCAATCGTGCAGCCGACGAGCTCTCACGCCAGCACGCCCTTCCGGGAGAATGGCGACTCCACCCGAGGTACTCCAGCTGATTTGGAGACGCCTGGGACGCTCAGGTAGACCTGTTTGCCTCCCGGACACGCCTCACTGCCAGTTGTTTTCTCCTGTCCGAGGGGACCCTCGGTACGGATGCGCTGGCATGCAGCTGGCCTCGGGCTTACGCAAATATCTTCCCCAGTGAGCCTTCTCGCACAGACCCTGTGCAAGGTCAGGGAGGACGAGGAGCAAGTCCTCCTGGTGGCGCCTTACTGGCCCAATCGGACTTGGTTCCCAGAACTGATGCTCCTCGCGACAGCCCCTCCTTGGCAAATTCCTCTGAGGAGGGATCTACTTTCTCAGAGAGGGGGCACCCTCTGGCACCCGCGCCCAGACTTGTGGAACCTCCACGTATGGTCCTTGGACGGGACGCGGAGGTTCTAAGTGGGCTACCTCCAGCGGTAGTAAACACTATCACTTCTGCCAGGGCTCTGTCTACGAGACAAGCTTACAGGCTGAAGTGGAACCTGTTCGTCAATTGGTGTTCTCCCCGCCGGGAGGACCCCCGTAGATGCCCGATCGCAGTCGTGCTTTCTTTCCTGCAGGATGGGTTGGAGCGAAGGCTGTCTCCCTCCACCCTCAAAGTGTATGTCGCCGCTATTGCCGCACATCACGATGCAGTAGATGGTAAGTCTCTGGGGAAACACGATCTGGTCATCAGGTTCCTCAGAGGGCAAGGAGGCTAAATCCTCCGCGCCCTCACCTGGTACCCACTTGGGATCTCCCCTCGGTCCTGTCGGCCTTGAGGGGGGCCCCTTTGAGCCTCTGCAGTCAGTAGAGCTTAAGTTTCTGTCTCTGAAGACAGTGCTCCTCTCGGCATTGGCCACAGTCAAGAGGGTAGGGGACCTGCAAGCATTTTCGGCCCGACGATTCGTGCCTAGAATTCGGCTGGCTGACTCTCACGCTGTCCTGAGACCCCGGCCTGGATATGTGCCCAAAGTTCCCACCATGCCCTTCAGGGACCAGGTGGTGAACTTGCAAGCGCTGCCCGGGAGTGAGGCAGACCCAGCCATTGCTCTGCGCTGTCCCGCTCGTGCCTTGCGCATCTATGTGGATCGCACGCAGAGCTTCAGGACCTCAGACCAGCTCTTTGTCTGCTTCGGAGGACAGCAGAAGGAAGAGCTGTCTCCAAACAAAGACTCGCCCACTGGATAGTGGAGGCTATAGTCTTGGCCTATCAGGCCCGGGCGCCACCGTGCCCCTTGGTGTGAGAGCACACTCTACGAGAGGCGTTGCTTCCTCTTGGGCTTTGGCACGAGGCGCCTCAATAGCAGACATTTGTAAAGCTGCCGGCTGGGCGACACCCCAATACGCTTTGCGAGGTTTTACAATCTCCGTGATAGAGCCAGTGTCCTCCCGTACTTGTCTCGATGGCCAGTAACACTGGAACCCGCTCGGTGTCAATCACGCTTGCTGCGCCATTCCCCACGGACCGGATACGCGCCCTGTTGCTTCTCAGTTCAGTTCCCCACGGCGAACCCTGTTGAAGTTCCTCCCGCACCTCGGCAGTCAGGTGTGGCGGAGCACTAGACGCCAGGTCAAGTACTTGCACGTTGCCCAAGGTCAACCCTTGTGCTGGGCTAGGTGCCCGTGTGTAGTGATTCCCGTTGGTGATCCCACATGTGTATTCTTCTGCACGGGCTCCCCATGTTGAGCCCGTGTCTTCCCTGGCAGAACCCTCTGCCTTCTCTGCTGTGTAGCTATCTCACCCCAGGCGGGCTGGGTCTACTTCAGAGACTCCCAGATGTAGTACTGCCCTTGGCCAGTCCATACGTGTAATCTCCACATGATACCTCCTTATGCGGGATGTGGCTCCGTAGCGTTTCCCCCTACTTGGGGTACGCTTTCCCAGTGTTATTCTACCCACTGAACGGAACAGCAGTGCGGTCATCTCTGCCTAAACCCTGTCCTATCATCCATCCCAACTGGTGTGGGGGGACTTGCCGGCTTCTGCAGAGCACTGGAGGGGGTCAGCAATAGTGGCGTTTTCCAAGGGATCCCATTAGTCAGTCACCTGACGCTACGAACGTGACTGACTGATAGGGAACGCCTCGGCTAACCCCCGTTCCCTGAAGGAGGGAACGGAGACGTAACGTCCCGCCGCCATAGTTGCTGTACCACCGCTGTACGGCCGGGCACACAGTCTCGGCTCCTCAGCGAAAAACTGATGTGCGTGCTTGCACGCCGCTCTCCTTTATACCCGCATCGCTGGGCGGAGTGCGCGCGAACACGCACGCCAACTGTCATTGGCTTGTTTTGTTAACACTGAAGGTGATTGGGCTCTCCGGCGAGATCCCATTAGTCAGTCACTCTGACGTTACGCCTCCGCTCCTCCTTCAGGGAACGGGGGTTACGCAAGTAACCGAGACGTTTTTCCTTTCTCTGAGGCTGAGGTGGTACCATCCTGATCATGTGCACAGAATGTACCCTTCAACACTTTTATCATGCAATGTATTTTAGTTGCTATGATAATTATACGATTGAAGAAAATGACAATTATAAAGTTATGTTTTATTTTCTCCTAAATCTAATGTTTTATTGTTATTTGTTTTTAAAATAGTCTCATTAAATGCTTTATTTTTCCTCAGAAATTCTGTGTTGTATACAAAATAAATGTAATTTATCTTTAGATTATTGAGAATTTTACTTTTTTTGGCAAACAAAGAGAATTTACTATTACATTTTTTTTTAAATGTTGTAGTAGTAATAATTTTAGTAGTAGTAGTAATATTATGCATTCTACTGAACAATATTTCTGCTGCACTGTCCGGAGCAGGGTTTTATAACCAACTTCACTCACCAAGGCACATGTGCTGTGATGATGTGACAGTAAAAGTGATTTGATTTGATAAAAAAAAAAATATATTTTTTTTTTATTTTGACTGGTCGCTTTGAATACCTTTGCATTTGTGTGCGTATGATATGAGGATAGTTTTACTCAAATGAAACGCTCATGAAGTGACTCTCAGAGCAGTTCTGCAGATGTTGTTCGTGTGATTATGTCCTCATTGAGACGTCACGCGCGCTTCAGTGCGTGTGTGTGCTGAAGGAAAAGGCGCATCTCATAAGCTGTATTATCAGAGCATGTGAGCAGAGTCCAGCTGGGAGCAGATCAGTGAAGAAGATCAGCTGCGTTATTTCTGCGGACTTAGCTTTTTCGTGAGCATGAGCGGTAACTGAGATAAATATTGAACGGAGCGTCACGCGGCACAGTGATGACAGCCGAGGGAGTTCTCTCTTCAAAAAGTTAGCAGACAGAGGGGGACATCGTAGGGTTACCCATTGTGCCAGGGGAATGGCAATCTGCTTGCCACACGACTCGTTTGATTCCATCCATGATGTTTAAGAAAACATTCTTTTCGCAGTTAATTTAGGTAATAGCTAAACTGCATGTAACTGCAGTAACTGCATGGTTTTATGGAACAACACTGTTAAAACACATAATGTAATATGCTTATACATATTAAATAAAAACAACTGAAGTACATTATGTATTATAACAAATAACTGCAGAAAGCGCCAACGGCCTGGTGACATTTCACTTTACAGTGTGATTAAACAATATTTAAATCCATAACATTTTTATATTTGGCCACATGCAAACTCAGAAAATGTTATTTTGAAATTGTGATGTACAATAAAATATATAGAAATAGGTTGATGTATGCATATATAAAGCACCAGGACTCTGTGTTGGCAAAGGTTTATAAATGATTTACGTTACAAATCTAGTTAGTTATTGCACACTGTTTTCCCAGATGAATGTTAAGCAATTCAAATGCACAGCATATATAAAGGAAGAGTTTAGCCCCTTTCACACGTACAGTCTTTACTGGTAAATTACCTACAAGTTACCATTAAGAGATTATGTGTAAACCGGATCTTTTCAAAAATCCCGGTAAATTTGTTCTGTGAAACGTATTGTTCTTATGGAGATGACATGATTACTCTGAGCTGTTTAAAAAGCTCCGCTGATTCTAGTTTTTCCATGTAAATATGCGCTAGATAGACATCTTTGATCATTGTGCCTCGCAGCTTTTTTCATGCGTCGCGCTTCTTCATTCATCAGGGCTGTGACTCTGCTACTGGATAATAATAGCCTGTTATGAAATATTACACTTAAATAGTGTTTTTCTGTTTAGGATGTTTTAAAATGTAATTTATACCTGTGATCAAAGCTGAATTTTTAGCATCATTACTCCAGTCTTTAGTGTCCTTTCAGAAATCATTCTAATGCTGCCCAATTTGCTGATTAATTATCAGTTATTATCTGTGATACATTATTAATAATGTTTTTATTATTGGTATAATGGTTCTCAGTTAAAGAACAGCATTTATTTTAAATATATGTACTTTGTAATATCTTCACTGTCACTTAAATCAATTTAATCAAAGCCTTTTTTGTATTCTATAATCTTTGATTTAATGCAACATTGTTGAAGAAAAATATTAATTTATATTTTTTTAATCTTACCCAAGACTGAATTGTTTCACATTTTCCACAAAAATATGAAGCAGCAAAACAGTTTTCAAAATTGATAATAATCAGAAATATTTATTGAGCAGAAAATCTGCATATTAGAATGATTTCTTAAGATCATGTGACACTGAAGACTGGATAAATTATACTAAAAATTCAGTTTCAAAATCAGTCATTGAAGTTGATACAATCTTAACATTGGATCATTTAATTTAACTTCTTTAAATTCATATTTACATATTTGTAATAATGAGGAATATTTATGCTCAATTATTTCAGTTTAAACCATTTGTGAAGTGAGTTTGACATTGTTCAGTAAACACACTGACACTGGAGGGTTTGATTATGGAGTTTAATATTGAGGAGTGAAAGGATTTCCACAGTTCCTCTATACAGTATGGTAGCTTGTGTCTGTTATTAGATAAGACAGACTATTGTTGTTGTGTGCATCCGTGAGTGTTCAGAAAAGGGATCAGGTGGTGATCAAAGGATTTGGAGAACTCGATTCCAGTCACACTCAGTTTCCCTCCTTCGGTAAAAGACTGATATATCTTCAGGTGAACACACGCACCATCCTCATCAACCATCACCTGATAGAGAGAAAAATCAACTAGGGTTTAATGTAGACAAACACTTTAAATGTTCGACTACATTTGTCCAGCAATGCTACAATATTAAGAAAAGTTTTATCTAATGCAAATGCAAGAAGATTGACGATGCATTTTAACTTCCAGTGAGGATGGACAAATGGCTTGACACATCACACCTGCAGTTGACTAGTTGATATTGGGTGGCATGCTAGTGTGATGGAATTTTCCTTTTGGGCAGTAATCAAACAGTGAAACCTATATCCAAGATGTATGCATTATATGTTTTCTCACTTGCAGTTAGAAAAGCATCCTATGTGTGATGATTTACTATGATTGGAGGTAAAGTGGGAAGTGATAGAGGTAAGGAAACGCAGATGGTAAGGGGGTCAAGGGGGCATTTGCCTCCCTTTAATTAGTCCCTCCTGTAGGGGAGGGAAGAAGGAGGCCTTGAAGCAAAGGACTATAAAACAGACCGGCACTGTTCCTTATCGCCTCCTCACTGACTCACACAATGTGTGTTATTGACGAGGATCTTCTCTTGCAAGGGAATAAATACTTTATTATTACAATTTGGACTCGGAATTGTCTCTTACTCTGTGATGATGTTTGTATGAAAGAAATTGCCACAACAATTTGGTGTCAGAAGTGGGATTCCTTGGACGTGACTTCTGGACCTGACAGCGGACGGAGGTAGGCCACCTTGGAGCTGAGAGTTCCAACCCTACCTCGCAAAAAAGATTCAGAGACGAGGGACCGTTTCTGCTGTTGGGACCGGAGGGATCGACCACTGGAATCAAAAAGAACCCAGCTGGCACAAAACGACATCTCTGGTAAGAAACAATTAAATTCAATTTAATGAGGGTGAAATTCAGTTTAAAGAGTGAAATTGAACCATATTAGCTGAAAATTGTTTCTGTGGTAGAGTAATCTGAGCACGAACGTTCAGATTAGGTAACCTGAGATTAATTTGAGATCTGTACGGATCAAGAGGGTTTCAAACAGGTACCGAGGTTAATTGGGGTTAGAAAAAATCGAAAGATTTTGGTAAATCACAATTAAGAGGGCACTGATAGTGCAACCCGATCCGATTGCGGGATAAGAGAAAATCGGATCTGCTGGAGACGTCTAGCAGATTAAAGAGACGCGCGTGAGTAAATCCACAGAAAGCAGAAAACAGCCAGTATGGGGATGTCTCAGAGCAAGCTTGTGAAATATGATACACCGGTGTACTACCAAATGAAAAAATATTATGGTCAAAAATGTATGCAAGATATTGAAAAATTAATCAAGCATCATGATTTTCCCGAAGAGGGAACATTGAGCCTCACAAAACTGAAAGTGGTGAGGGACTCAGTTGGAAAAAGTAGCAACAAACAACCAGGTTGTTGTTGCAAATGTGTTAAGCATGTATGTAAAAAATGTGAACAAACAGTAGATTGTTGGCTCAAGGAAGCAGATAAGAGAGAAAGAAAGCGAATGCAGAAAGAGCTAACAGGAGGGAAAAATGAAAAGTGTGAAAGTGTATCTGTATGCGTGTCTGCACCACCAGAACCGTCTAACCCACAGTATGTTTATGTTTCCCCACATGAAAATACGGTGAGGCCGGCACCGCCAGAATACAAAACACACATCTACCCAATGGAGCAGCTGAGTGCATTGAAATTCGACCCCGACCTCGACTGTTCTTCTGTAAAACAACCGCAGCAGGACGCACAAGCACGCGCAGCGCGAGGCGCTGAACGAGAGGTGCGGGAAACAGCGCGAGCAGCAGAGGCAGCTGAAGCAGGACGAGCAACGCAAGCAGCGCAGGCGGCACGAGCAGCACAGGCAGCGCACACGGCGCAAGAAGAGCGAGAAGCGCGAGAAGACCGCGCAGCGCGAGTGGACGCGCTGGCAGCGATTGTAGAGCAAGAAGTGCGAGAAACAGCGCGAGCAGAACAGCAAGCGGAGCAGACAGCACAAATGGCGCTGGCAATACAGCAACTGGTGAGCGCAGTAGCTCAAAAGGCGTCCAGTCAAGTGGACCAGGACGAGGTAGAAAGGAAATATACCTCAAATAAGAAACTGGGGCCATACCGAAGAAAATCGTAACAAGATCGCAGGCCAGAGAAAAGTCAACTTCACGGGCGCCAATGGTAGAGGTGGCGGACCTGACGGATCGGTGATGGTCTACAGACCATGGACTGTGACAGACATGAAAGAAGCAATGGCTCATCTGCCAAGCCCGGACGACGAGGTGACAGATTTTCAGACGAACTAACCACTTTCTGTGAGGAGTTCAGCCCCACCACACAAGAACTGAGGCGGCTGTTAGCCGTGAAACTGGGGGCCACAAACTGGCACAAAGTGAGTAGCCAGATGCCGACAACCGAGCGACGACGAGTGCATGGAACCTGGCTGCACGAAGCCAACGAACCGTATCGATCAGCGGTGACGGATCTCACACAGGCAATGAAAGCCGCTTTTCCAGCACGAGTGGACACAGCGAAAATCAACGGATGTTGCCAGGTGAGAGAAGAATCTGTTCGAGACTTTTATGTCAGACTTTTTGAAATATTTCGGAAACACAGCGGTATGGCTGAACCAGGGGACAGTGGAACGCAGCCGGGCACGTGGGAGTGCCATCTGCAAAGCTGCTTCCTGAATGGACTGAGACCAGAGATCGCACAAGCGGTGAAAGCAAGCTACATCGAGTGGCAGAGCGGGCGGCTGACAACCACATTAGCGCACGCTGTGCACGCCGAGGAACAACTGCTAACAAAGAAGGATAAAGCCGCGAAGGTGAGGGGGGAGAGAGAGATGCAGCTGGCTGTCGTACAGATTAAAGCGAGCACGAGTGCACCACCAGCAAAGCAAAACTGGACTAACAAGAAGAAAAGAGGTTACCAAGGGAAGTGGAAATGTGGACTGTGCGCGAGTAACGAACATGAATTTTCTAGCTGCACGAAGTGCAGGTTGTACAAGAACGATGGACACTGGGCACAGGATTGTCCAGAGGCGCGTAAGGCGGATTGAAACGAGAGGAACGGAGAACAGGAGAGGAGAGGGCGGGTGACAGGCATTCAGCCAGCTACGAAAAAGGGAAGTAAAAATTTATTGACACACACACACAACACGCTCACATACACTGATTCAAATACCGCTCTCTGCAATGAAGAAAAGCTTGCAAACCCTTTATGTGTGATTGTTGAAGTTTTGAATAAGGCTATCTGCAATGAAGAAAGGCTTGCAAACTGTTTATGTGTGACAGCTGAAGTTTTGAATAATGCTGTTAATGATGAATGTCTGAGAATGTACAAAAGTTTAGGGTTTTTAAGGCTACCGAGATATCCCATGTTAGTTGACGGGACAATGATAGACTTTATGGTTGATACGAGGGAAGCTCGATCCACCATAAGACCATGTGACTTGCCATGTGAACCAAGAATGACGGATTTAGTGTTTGAAAGCACGTCCGCGTCAGGGCATATCATTTCAGAAAATTATACTGTGCCGTTGAAATGTGAGACGGAGGGGGGCAGGGCATTGAAACATGCGTTTTTGTGCTCTGAAACCTGTCCGGTTCCGTTAATGGCCAGGAATCTAATGTGTAAATTAAATCTGAAACTCACTGCTGGGCCGTTTGGGATAGAGATTGAAGAGGAACAGCAGATGAGTTGTGCAAAATTTGAGCCACAGTGGGCTTACGAGTGGCAGATAAAAGATTCTGATTGGGCACAAATGATTTTGACATTGGCAGAAGATCGAACAGTATCAGCTAACACAGAAAGTATGTTGCCTGACAGATTACACTGTACGTCACATGTTATGGTCGAGCGTGAACCTGAATATGAGGAAGAGTGGTTTAACGGGGCAGAAAATGAGACAATAAGGTTTAATAAGATTTTCTGGAATGAAAATGTGTGTGTGCTTTCAGCTTGCCTGTCAGAAAAACAAATGCAGCTGTATTTGATAACAGGAGAGTCGGCGCCCCACTTATCACTAACCAAGGTCATGGGGCAGAAATGGGCTGCTTTAGGCCTGTTTGTGAGAAAGTCTATTTCTGCCACAGATTGGGTTGAAAAGCCAAACGGGCAGAAACACAGTGAAAATGAAGGGGTTTTTATGGAGGAATGTGAGTTTGAGGTTGCCGTACAGAGAATTGTGACTGCTGTTGTCGAGACGGCAATGGAGAAGCATGAGCACGGATCTATTTCTGCCACAGACATGCATCCTGCCCTGGCAGAAATACCTTCAAAATTGTGGGCAAAACACAAATATGATGTTGGGTTGATTAAAGGTTGTGAACCAGTTGTAATCACTCCAAAGTCTGATTACAGGCCATGTCAATCGCAATATCCCCTGAAGAAGGAGGCATTGTGAGGGATACAGCGGGTTTTTGAGTCTCTTCTGAAGGAGAGAGTAATAATTCCCTGTCATGATTCTCCAGTGCGAACTCCTATCTTCCCCGTGAAGAAAATAACATCTAACACAAGCGAACCAGTCACGTGGCGATTCGTGCAGGATCTGCAGGCTGTAAACTCAGCCGTTATTGCAAGAGCTGCCCGCGTACCTAATCCATACACAATTTTGTCACAAATTCCGCAAATGCAATGTATTTCACTGTGGTTGATTTGGCCAACGCTTTTAGCGTCCCAGTGGAAGAAAAAGTCAGTTTTGGTTCGCTGACTTTGACAACAAAGGGTACACGCTACCAGGTTGTGTCAGGGCTATTGCGAGTCTCCGACGATTTACAATGAAGCGCTCAGACGGAGCCTTGAACCGTTAACTCTATCGAGCGGAACGGCGCTATTGCAGTATGTAGATGATTTATTGATTTGTGCACGAGATGAGGTTACGTGCGTGGCTGACACTGTAACTCTCTTGCACCACCTGGCGCGGGAGGGTCACAAGGTCAGTCTGACCAAGCTGCAGTTTGTGAAGCAGGAGATAACATTTTTGGGTCACACAATAACACCAAACAGTAAAGCTATCTCTGAGAAATGGATAAAAGCTATCAAAGATGTACCGAAACCATAACAAAGAAACAATTGTTATCATTTTTGGGAATGTGTGCATATTGTCGAACGTTTATTCCAAATTATGCATTTCTTGAAAAGCCCTTGAGAGCCCTGACAACAGGGAAAGGGCTGAGGTCATGTGACAAGATTAATTGGCCCACAGAAGCACAGGATGCGTTTGCAAATATGAAACTGCAACTGGCTCAGGCTCCAACGTTGGGCCTGCCTGTGCTTGAAAGGCCTTTCACACAGATGGTCGACGAAAAATATGGATTTATGAGTTCGGTGCTCTTGCAGACCCATGGGGACAGATTACGACCAGTCGCATATTTTTCAACGAGGCTTGATGCGGTTGCAGCAGGCTTGCCACATTGCCTGAGAGCTGTGGCAGCTGCGGAGCTGGCTGTGCTGGCTTCAAGGGAATTTGTGGGGTATTCTGATTTGACTTTGATGGTCCCACATTTTGCAAGAGCAGAGAACGTCACATTTATCAACAGCCCGATGGCTGAGGTACCACACGATTTTGCTTGACATGCCAAATGTAACGGTGAAAAGATGCACAACTTTGAATCCTGCCACACTCCTCCCTACAGAGGAGGATGGCGAGGAACACCACTGTTGTCTATCAGTGTTGGAACAGGTGTGTACACCACGTCCAGACCTGTTGGACACACCTTTAGAGAACTGTGACAATGTCCTCTTTGTGGATGGGTCGGCGTCCAAAGATCCACAAACAGGCTTGAATAAGGTTGGTTTTGCGGTGACCACTGAATTTGAAGTCGTAAAGTCTGGCAAATTGCCATCAAATTATTCGGCTCAGGCAGCTGAATTGGTTGCTCTGACAGAGGCGTGTAAACTTATGACAGACAAATGTGTGACAATTTACACAGACTCGCGTTATGCTTTTGGGGTCACACACGATTTTGGCGCACTTTGGAAGCACAGAATTTTTATGTCAGATGGACATCCAATATTAAACGCATCTCTTGTGTCTGAGCTTTTGGAGGCCATTCTTCTACCAGACAAGGTCGCGATCTGTAAATGCATGGCGCACACTAACGATAAAAGTTTTATCTCCACAGGAAACGCGAGCAGCAGCGCTGCAGCGGCAGCACAGGAGACAAAAGAAATGACTTGTGCTTTAGTATCTGTGACTAACCCTGATATTTCCCTTGTTTACAGAGTATGCAGGCTTTTTCCACAGGAGCAGAAAACAACAATGGAGGTCGCCTGGCTGCAGTCTCCAGAGGGTGTATGGATGAGTGTTGATGACATTCCTTGTTTGCCCAAACACTTCTTTCAGCATTATGCTAAGTTGACACATGGGTTGGATCATGTGTCAAAGGCGGGTATGATAATGCAGATGAAGGAATTATGGTTTACAAAGGGATTTACAGTGGTTGCTGAAAATTTTTGCAAAAGATGTGTCACTTGTAACACACACAATGTGGCTAAGGGAATAAAAACACCCTTGGCATCTCAACCAGCACCAGCAGGTCCATTTGAATATCTAATGATGGATTTCATCGAATTAACCCCTTGTGGGAAACAGAAACACTGTCTGGTGATGGTTGACATGTGGTCAAAATGGGTTGAGGCCTTCCCAACCTCGAAACAAGATTCGGCAGCAGTGGCAAAGGCCCTGTTAACCGAGATTGTTCCGAGATGGGGAATTCCAAGAAAAATCAGTTCTGATAATGGCAGACACTTTGTCAATGATGCAATAAAGCAGGTGGGTCAGTTCTTGGGAATTGACATGAGAACACACTGAAGCTACGCGCCCTCATCAGGAGGGGCAGTAGAGAGACAGAACCAGACAATTAAGAACAAATTGGCAAAATGCTGTGAAGAGACGGGTCTGACTTGGCTTAAAGCCCTCCCAATCGTACTGATGTACATGAGAATGAGAAAAAGAGTGAAAATAAACCTGAGCCAATTTGAAATTTTGTTTTGCAGGCCACCATTCATGGGCATAGAAGGGGGTAAACAAAGGCTGCCATCAACGGATGTGTGTGAGAATGACATGTTGAATTACTGCAAAGAAGTGTCTTGTCTGTTGTCAAATATTTCTGTGCAGGTAAAAGCTGCCCAGGGGAAGGTTGCTGAGAGATTTCTGCACGAGGTCAGACCTGGCGATTTCGTGGTGATTTGTGATCACAGGAGAAAGAGCTGGAAATCGAAAAGGTGGCTAGGGCCTTTCCAGGTGCTGCTGGTGACGCACACGGCGGTGAAGGTCGCAGAGAGGGCTACGTGGGTTCACATAAACCATTGCAGGAAGGTGCCGCCCATTGCGGAGGCGGAGTAATCGCTGGAGGAGGTTCAACGCGAGTGTCAGTAAACGCTAAGATCCAGTTTGAAAGAATATCAGCAGCAAGGAAGAGACTGAAGGGAGGAGGCAACTTGGATTGCGCAACCGGCATATGGGTGGACATCGTAATCAACAGAACAGATAAGACTTTTAGGGCTTCGAAGACAGTACTTTCTCACATTCTTTGGTCATAACAGCACCTTTTGATACAGAGTAACTGAGAGAATGGAGCGTCCAAGACCGTGGCACCCATTCAGAGTGCCAGGAATGTGCGGCCTGTATAAAACCACATGTATAATGACTGTGTTGTCAGTAACAATTTGCTTGATAATACTACACTTCACAACAGGTCTGAAGGTGTTGCCAATTATAGTTATAGTAGTACTAATTTTGCTCTGCATACCATGTATTATACAATGTGTGTCTAGCTTAGTACAGAGACTGGTTAAGGTCGGAATGTCTGTTCAATTGGTGAAAATGACAGTCTATCAGGATGATGATGTTAATGTTGATGACCAACAATATGATGACGCAAGTAGCGGAAGTTACAGTGAAAGGGGTAATTGAGTTATGATGTTTTTTTAATTTTTATTTAATTTTTCTTCCTGAGGATGATTGAAATGTAAAGAAGGTTAAAAGCAGCAGTTATCCGTGTTACAGATGACGTACAAGGAGAGGGGTGAAACTGAGGGATTTTTTACATACTTTTAATATTTACATTTTATATTACAGAAGTAACTCAACAGTGATAAATTGATATGTCTATTTCCTACTTGAACTATACTATTTCTTGTTTATAATATGGTGACTGAGGGTTCGGTTTAGGCCGAGGGTGCGACAGCAAGGCCTGTCCATTCAGCCCGGCTATAGAGTAAAGTTTTTACTTTGCTTGCTAAACATTTAGGGTCTGACCCAACAAAAACAGCCTGAGCATTTTTCCAATTTTCAAAAACTTACTTCACAGGTTCAAGAAGAGTGATCATTTATGTGAAAATCAGAGATGAAGAGTATAAGTGTGATTAATGACCTGAACTTGTATTTATTATTATTTTTACTATTATTATTACAATGTTTGATTAATCAGTTATCAGAGAATGATAAACAGGGAGGAATTGTGATGGAATTTTCCTTTTGGGCAGTAATCAAACAGTGAAACCTATATCCAAGATGTATGCATTATATGTTTTCTCACTTGCAGTTAGAAAAGCATCCTATGTGTGATGATTTACTATGATTGGAGGTAAAGTGGGAAGTGATAGAGGTAAGGAAACGCAGATGGTCAGGGGGTCAAGGGGGCATTTGCCTCCCTTTAATTAGTCCCTCCTGTAGGGGAGGGAAGAAGGAGGCCTTGAAGCAAAGGACTATAAAACAGACCGGCACTGCCTTTCCTTATCGCTCCTCACTGACTCACACAATGTGTGTTATTGACGAGGGATCTTCTCTTGCAAGGGAATAAATACTTTATTATTACAATTTGGACTCGGAATTGTCTCTTAATCGGTGATGATGTTTGTATGAAAGAAATTGCCACAACACTAGTCATACCTTGAGTTTCACGAGCTTAAAATCCATACAAATACAAATGAACAAAAACATTAATTTACCTTGACCAGGTAATTTTCTCCTTCCACAATCTGAGAGCGATAGACCACAGGAATGTACATCTTAAAACAAATTCCATACTTCTCCTCGACCGCTGTCCTCACCTGAATAAATAGCCAGACATTATTATTATTATTATTATTATTATTAGTTATAGTAACACATTACAATAAGTACCATTTATTAAGTTAGTAATACACTACATTAGTAAACATGAACTAATATTAATAAATGCTGTATATTAATCTAAAAATAGGCATTTTAGACAATTTGAATATTTTACTGAATATCACTTTTGTTGAGTTTAGAGTTTAATAAAGGATCAATCAAGAGTGATTATACATATACACACACACACACACACACACACACACACACACACACACACACACACATAGAGGTTATTAAGTCTGAATTTATTGCAGAAAGTAGGCACTTGCATGTATCATTCATATTGTGCTACATGTACATAAAATAAAATGTGTGTAAACTAAAACAAAACCAAGCAATAATAGATTTTTTGCAAACAATATTATGGCATCAATAATGACAAACAGCTTACTAGCTCATAAAAGACTGCATTTACTCTATGAGTAATTTTGGGTCTCATACCTCAAGGCAAATCTTGATCACCTTTAGAGTGACCGGCTTCACTTCGCTCCAGGCTCCAAATTCGTCCATTACTGCAGCGTGCTGATGATCAGTGTAGAGAAGAGGATTGTAAATCAGTCAATCTGACTCCCAGAACCATGGACCTGCACTTTTAAAGTTAAGATCACATGACTTGGAGAATTGTGGGAGGGGCTAGCACAAATGTGGCAGTGAACTATGGTTAGATGTTTGTTTAAATCACCTAACCACAATGTTAGGCAAAAGTAATAATTTCAGGTCAAGTCAAGATAACATTTATTTTGTATAGCACGTTTCACAAACTTATCACCCTGCAGCCCAAGTCTGGTTATCCACTGAAGCTAAGCAGGGTTGAGCCTGGTCAGTACCTGGATGGGAGACCTGGGGAAACTAGGTTTATATTGGGGTATGCAGTATATGCAGTGCAGTAATTACTAAAAGTTCCCAATGCTTCGGGAAAAGCTGCATTTTGGAAGAGTTTAATCTGTATTGATATTTGTGGGCATGATTGTCGGTGTTTGTAGTTATGTTTGAGGCCTATAATAAAAGTGTACCTCTTAGTATCGTGTTTGTGTGTGTGTGTGTGTGTGTGCGCGTCAGGGAGCTTAAAGTGATATTGATGTTGGCCTTGGGTCGGCATGAATCTGTTCGGGGGAAATTTTATATTAATTCTATATTAACATTATTAAACTAGTGTTTTCTAAGTCGGTGTGCAAGGATGAAGTTGCAGATCTTGTCTTGCCATATCCTCATTAGACCCACCTTTAAGAAATACATCTGGACGGATTATGATTATAATGAAAGAGTTTTTGTTTTCTATATGTTTTATTTCTTTAAGTACTAATTTAAAGCTTTCTATAGATGTATTTATCATGTCTAAATTGATCAAACATGCTATAATCAGCTGGCCACTGGATGTTAGCTACTTTAAAAACAAAACTTACATTTAACGAATAAAAAAATGCTCCAAATGTTTTTCTAAATTATCTTAATAAAATAACGAAACGAAATACAACTACTTTGCAATTTCATTCAAAACTGAATTATTGTAATTGCTGAAACAGTATAGAATAAGCTGTTTTGGGAGAAGTAAAAAAAAATGAACGGGCTCCGGTCGGAAATTCTGATTAGCTGTCGGACACGGGCCGGGCTTGGGCCTGAGCGTCTCGGGCCGGGCCAGGGCCTATATTTTAGGCCCGTGCAGGGCTCTATGATTCACTCCAAAATCAAAATGGCTTGATTAAGATTTTTTTAGGTTTTTGGGGGATTAAAAGAGGGCTTATCATTTTAAAATAGTTATCATTGTAGGATGTTGTGTCCACACACTGCCAAGACACATTTTTATGCAAATAAAGATATTTGGCATCCAATGTCTCCTTTAAAATTAAATATTATAATCTTAATTCAAGTGATGAAGGATTTAGAAAAAGTCTGACAGTAATCAGTGTTGAGTACTACTGTAAGGTTAACCCTGCCTGCTTTACATGATTGAAAGTGATTAACAGTTGAAAACGTTAGAAATTTAGAAAAGTAGTCAAAAAGTAATCAGTTACATTACTTTATTAAAGTAATTGAAAAGTTACACTACTTATTACATTTTAAGTAGTGTAACTTGTAATCTGTAACTTATTACATTTCCAAAGTAACCTCCCCAACCCTTCCCACAGACAATAAATCATAAAGCTGTTGAGTTGCATGGAACTCTTCTAAATAGGTTTTTCTCACAAAAAAAAAAATTTCTTTATACATACTTCAAGAGAAAAGCTTTTTGTGTGATGACGTATTCATACATGTCATATTCCATGAATATAATAGAAAAAAATAGCATTTTGTTTCACGTAATGTATTAATTGAGTGCATGAATTAAAGTTATTTGTAAAGTGATGATTTCTTACATCATGAATTGTCTTTTGGTGATCTAGATTTTCATTTTCATAGATCATCAGTCTTATGCACACCCCTTCAAGTAAACTGTGAACCAAATGTGTAATATTTCAAGTAAAAGTACATACAAAACTGTATTCCAAAGTCATATGATTTAGAATATGCAGCATGACAATTATGGAGTCATTTTTTTGGTGGTTTAATTGTTTTTGTATGGAAAAAGGTTGCATGGTAATTCTTTCAGGTTTTTCCTGTTGTGTCCCACAGACAATGAATCATCAAACTGTTGAGTTGCATGGAACTCTTCTAAATAGGTTTTCTCACAAAAAAATATTTCTTCACACATACTTCAAGAGAAAAGCTTTTTGTGTGATGACGTATTCATACATGTCATATTCCATGAATACAATAGAACAAAATGTAGCATTTTGTTTCACGTAATTCATTCAGTACATTAATTATAGTGATTTGTAAAGTGATGATTGTTTACATCATTAATTGTCTTTTGGTGATCTAGATTTTCATTTGTTTGAAATAAGCGGCAAAGTGGACACAACTTGGAAGTCGACTGTCATTAACCAGTTTACAAAAGACTGATATTTACCTGAGCTTCATGTCCAAAGCAAATCACAAATAAGCTGGAAGAGAGGATAAATAAAGACTGCTTGAAAGAAAGAAAATACGATTGAATAAATGTAAATACATTTAAAGTTAGATAAAATTACAACCAAAAATAGGCAACAGTCAATGTTCTCCTGACAATTCACTGCAAAATGGGCATTTTCATTCCCAAATCAACATGTTGTCATTATTTACTCACCTTCATGCAATTCCAAACTTATAACTTGAATTTGGTATTTAATTCAAAACTTCTTCAAACATTAAATAATCTTTATAATGTTTTTCCATCTTACAGGTCATTGTGAGTGATGAGTCACTATTAAACTCCCAAATAATGTGTAATATTTTAAGTACAAGTACAAACAATGCTTTATTCTGAAGTAATGTTATTTAGAATATAGAGCATGACAATTATAGAGTAATTGTATTGTTGTTGTAATAATTTTTTGCTGGTTTAATTGTTGTTGTATGGAAAAAGTTTGCATGAAAATTATTTCAGACTTTTCCTTTTGTGTCCCACAGACAATGAATCATCAAACTGTTTCAAACAACATGAGAGGTAGGAAATAATGACAAATTTCATTCTGGAGTGAATTATTCCTCTAATTATGTTGTGTCAGATTTCTGAAGCTGATCTGAATGAATGAGAGATGTTGGATGTAGACTGCATGTCCAGTACTACAGACTGACACACAAGGGGCCCTATTTTAATGATCTAAGCGCATGGTCTAAAGCGCATGGTGCAAGGGCACTCAGGGCATGTCCAAAAACACTTTTGTGACTCGGGCGGCCATGGCGGATCAGGGGACTCCGTGGGACTCTGGTGGCGCTCGGGTAGCGCGGACACTTGGAGTCGCTCGGGAAGCACGGACTCCTGGTGGCGTTCTGGAAGCACAGACACTAGGGGGCGCTCTGGTGGGCGCTGCCGAGGAGCGGGCTTTGGTGAGCGCTGCCGAGGAGCAGGCTTTGGTGAGCGCTGTCGAGGAGCGGGCTCTGGTGGGCGCGGACACTCGGGGGCATTCTGGAAGCGCAGACACCTGAAGGCGCTCGGGAAGCACGGACACTAGGAGGCACTCGGGAAGCGCTGACTCTTTGGGGCGCTCGGGAAGAGCTGACTCTTTGGGGCGCTCGGGAAGAGCTGACTCTTTGGGGCGCTCGAGAAGAGCTGACTCTTTGGGGCGCTCGGGAAGCGCTGAACTGGACGGAACCAGCGGTGACGACGACGTGACCAGCGGAGACGAAGGAGAGCTGGACGAGACCAGAGTAGACTTAGAAGGGTCTTTGGAGTTTGGCAGGCCGGGGGAGCCGTTGGAGAGGTATGTTGAGATTCTTGGCATGGGGTGAGCTGGGGAGGCGCCACGCGTTCCAGCTAGAGCGGGATGACAAGACTCGGGGATTACCTCAACTTCCAAATCGGAACCGTTAAGAAACAGCACAAGATAGATAAGCATGATCAGGGGAAAATTACCGATGGTAAGATCGCAGCGTATAGTGTCATAATCCAATCCCAGATGGAAGCATGCACTTAGAGCGGTGTCGTGCCAGCTCAACCGGGTAGAGACCTCAAGAAAAACTCTTCCACATATCTCTTCAGACCTCAGACCACCCTGCCGCAATCCCCACAGTGCGTCCTCAGCTGCAGTCATAGTTTGTTGGTTGTTCTGTCACACTGCTCACTGGCATAGAACGAAGGAGACGAGGAGATACTCCAAATATGAGTTCTTTACTTCCACAACATACAGAGAATCCAACAGAGGAACACATAGAAAAATTAAACATGACGTTCAACAACCGACAGGAAACATGGGGCAAAACAGACTATAAATAGACAGAACTAACTAGATGCAGCTGGAACATAATCAAGATAAACGGCTGGGACTAACTGAACTAAGAATGAATTGGAAACAGGAAGGACTATATATGGGCAGAAGAGGAAGGGAGACACAAGATATGGGGACATAGGTCTGACACCCGTATACCCAGACACTTTTAATCTCCCTCTATATTAAATGTATAAAATATGTTCAAGTCATACAATTTACAGTTATTAAAAATATGATTAATTTAGGGTCCCCTAACGGGACAGTCATTATCATTATAGCAAGCAGTTTTCCTAATTCTTATTTGCTAATGGCTATTATGGAAATGAACAGAATAAGTGCAAGTATGTTGGCGTTTTCCCCAAAAATGCCAACTTCAACATTATTTCATTGTTCTGTTAAGCCAATTATTTAGAAACTATTAAGCGGTACATCAAAAATAGTTTGTGCTTGCAGGATGACATGGATGATGCAATATTAATCTGAAACAAATTTTTCTGAGTAAAAATCCAAATGACAAATCAAAAAGATTGATCTTTTTTTTTTAAGCAGTTCAAACATGTACATTTTTAAAGGGGTCCTATTATGCTCTTTTACAAAGGCTTGATTTAGTTTTGGGGGTGTTCTAGAACATGCTCTCACGTTTGGTGGTTTGAAAAACGCATTATTTTTCACATAATTTACATTATTACAATACCTTTCTCCCCAGCCTGACACAAACGACTCGATTAGTTCCAGATTTGATTCCCTTGCTCTCGAAAATGATTTTATTTTATTTTAGTTTTTTAATTTGGCCAGCGGTTATGAAAACATGAATGATCATTTATTTTAAAACGGTGCGCTGTTGCCTTTTCTACATACAAATCAGTCAAATCATGTAACGTGAATGTTGCAATGTCTCTTGCTCGAGACTAAAAAAGCGAGTTGAATGCATAGCTAGCCCCGGAAGACAAGCGCTTTCCGTCAGTGCGATTCGAGACGGAGTGAAACACGGACAAATGTATTTCATTAATTCGTTCATAACCCCCTCCCCTGGCCGACACAGTTTAGGGCCCCCAGAAGACTAGGATCGGCACTGGCCCCGCCCCTTGCCAAAGCAGCAAGTTCTGCTCCGGTATAGTTAAGG
The DNA here is from genome assembly GCA_027564155.1 of Gymnocypris eckloni scoliostomus. NCBI lineage: Eukaryota > Metazoa > Chordata > Actinopteri > Cypriniformes > Cyprinidae > Gymnocypris > Gymnocypris eckloni. The sequence continues at coordinate 48,756,669 of CM050414.1, read as the reverse complement.
ATGGCATCAATATTGGCATAACAATTTCAGTCAGCTTGAAACCACGAGAATATTGAACAAGAATATTGTGGTGTTCTGAGTAAGCCTCTAGAGGGAGCTCAAGTATGTGAGTGGGGGTTGAAAAAGAAAGAGAAGAAGATAGACACATGAGTGGAAAATAAAGAAGGTTACACTGAGTTCGATACAGTCTGCATTTGCTTTTATTGTTACACTCAACATATTGGCGACGAGGATGACTTTGAGTCTAACCCAACCCGCCTGCGTTCCTGCAAACACCGGTGAACCACCGATTCCATTCAAAGCTTGGATCAAAACTTTGACAATTTCTTGCTGGCCCTGGACGAGGAGCTACCTAATGCTAGGAAGTGTACTCTTCTGATACATTGCCTCGGAGCCGAGGGTCAAAGATTGTTCTACACCCTGAACGCGAGTGATCAGGAGACGATACGTACAGTTCTGCTTTGAGTGCTATAAAGGATTTTTATCCCTAAAGTTAATGTGGTTGCGAACGCGTTACCGCTTCTCCAGCGGAGCCAACGTGCGGGCGAGACCACAGACCAGTATGTCGCTGCACCACGTGAACTGTCTGCCACCCGCGAGTCGGCGTAATGGAGGACGAGATGATACGCGATCAGCTGGTCGAAAAAACTAATTCATCTCGCATCAGAGAACGGCTGCTGCTGGAAGTGCCACTCGACCTTCGAAAAGCCATGACTATCGCCCAGCACATTGAAACTGCTACAACGGAGGCTAAAGCGATGATCACATCATCCGACAACTTGGTCCAAGCAGTTCAACAACATAACAGGTTCCGACGGAGCAACAGTAAAGTCAACACCTTGCGTTGACCTCCAAAATTTACCCGTGCACGTACTTGCTACCGTTGCGGATCTGAGCAACACACAGCTAATTTTCCCGGATGCCCTGCTAAGGATGCTGTGTGCAGGAACTGTAACAAAGCAGGACATTTTGCAAAGATATGTCGTGGAAACAAACGGGTGAGTGAAATTACGGTACCTGAAGTGACTGTGCTAAATGTTGAACATTCTGCTCGTGAGTGTGGCAAAATAATGTGTACAGTACAGATATGTGCAAGCACAGGACAAACGCGTGACGTTCAGTTAATGGTGGACACGGGGTCAGCAGTGTCCATATTGCCTATGTCCGTTTACACTGGATCTTTCAGTCAAGTACCCCTTTCACCACCCTAGTTAACTTTGGGGGCAATGCAATCGAAGTGAAAGGATGCCTGCCAGCCAGCATCTCGTATGGAGGCCATTGCACTACCACACACTTATACATTGTACAAAATGGATCAGCTGTGCTAGGCAGAGACCTCTTTACTGGACTGAGTTTACAACTCCGTGACGGTCAGGTCAGTACAGATCAGTGCACACATACTGCCTCATCTATAGATGCAAAGTCGGAAAACAGGCTGGGATGTGCAAGAGGATTTATGCATCGTGTTCACCTTCGGTCTGGTGTTCAGCCTGTGCAGCAGAAACTGAGGCGGTTACCTTTCTCAATTCGCAACGAGGTGTCCATGGAATTACAGAAACTTGTTAAACAGGATGTAATCGAGCCTGTGGATGCATCTGAGTGGGTCTCCCCAATAGTTGTGACTAGAAAAAAAGACGGGGGAATTCGGCTCTGCGTCGACTTACGTGAGCCTAATAAGGCAGTGGTAGTGGACAGTTTTCCTCTTCCGCATATGGAGGAGATGTTTGCGAACCTGTGTGGAGCAACAGTATTTTCCACATTAGATCTCCAAAGTGCGTATCACCAGGTAACATTGCATGAGGACAGTCGAAACCTTACTGCGTTTATCACGCATGATGGATTATTTCGCTTCAAAAGGATTCCATATGGACTGGCCTCAGCTCCAAGCTGCTTCCAGAGGATGATGTCTGAAATCCTTAAAGGTCAGTATGGAGCACATTGTTACTTGGATGACATCATGGTCGAGGAGCAACGCTCAAGGAACATGACTAGCTGTGCTGCAGCGAATCAATGAAGCAGGCCTCAAACTGAACATGACAAAGTGCCACTTTAGAAAAACAGCACTGTCGTTCCTGGGTCACACCCTGTCTGAGAAGGGATTACAGCCTGATGCTTCCCATGTCTCTGCGGTGTCCGATGCACCACCTCCTGCTGATGAGGTTAGCCTACGTTCATTTCTGGGTCTCACGTCATGGTATTCTAAATTTATACCAAATTACGCTACAGTGGTGGAGCCATTGCGTGTGCTTTTACGAGGCTCTATCCCATTCGTTTGGTCATCTGAGGCTCAGGAGAGCTTTGAGACCGTTAAAGGACTGATTGTGAATAGTGCTGCCCTTGCGCTTTTCAACCCAGAACTACCTACTATAGTCACTACAGACGCCTCAGACTACGGGATAGGAGGTGTTCTTACCCAGATACACGCAGACAACTCAGAGAGAACAGTGGCTTTTGCTTCACGCACTCTTACCACAGCAGAAAGGAAGTACTCCACAGTAGAAAAAGAGGCACTAGCATGTGTTTGGGCCACAGAGCGATGGAGGACCTACTTGTGGGGATGACACTTCACACTGCGGACAGATCACAGCCCACTGACCACCCTTCTGTCATCTAAGGGTCAAGGCAGAGCAGGTATGCGCATTGCAAGATGGTCAGCTAGGCTGATGGTATTTACCTATGATATTCAGTATAAGCCGGGGCATGAGAATGTGACTGCAGACTGTCTATCGCGCTTACCACTCCTCAGTACTGAACCTAGTCTGGAACATGATTTGGAAGTCGTAGCTCTCACTTCTACACTCACTGCAATATCCAGCTCTGAGTTCAAAGCGGCATGTGATTCTTGTACTATCCAAGCTGAGCTACGCAGACTACTCTCCTCAAAATGGCCAAAGTGTGCGAAGGCACTGGATAATGCTTTAAAGCCGTATTTCCATGTGCGGCATGAACTTTCACTCCAGGGTGATTGCGTGGTGTGTGGTACCACACGTCTTCTGGTTCCAGAATGTCTCCAGCCCAAGTTCATCGCACTCGCACATGATACACATCAGGGCATTGTGAGGACAAAAAGGAGGCAGAGAGAGCTCTATTGGTGGCCTGGCATGGACAAACAAGTAGAAACAGCTATCAAAGCTTGTGTCACTTGTCAGTTACATGACAAATCGGCTGTCACACATACCACACCACTTCAGCCTGTACCTTACCCTACTGACGCCTGGGAGAAAGTGGCTATAGACATCATGGGTCCTTTTGATACAGCACCTGCTGATTGTCGTTTTGTGGTCACTCTGGTGGACTATTACAGTAAGTGGCCTGAGATAGCATTTGTCTCACATCCTACCACCCAGGCCGTGATGCAGTTCTTGTCTACAGTGTTTAGCAGGGAAGGGAACCCAAAAGAGCTGATTTCTGATAATGGAGTGCAGTTCACTTCGCACAACTTCAAACTGTTCTTGCAAAACAGAGGAATCATACACAGGAAATCATCTCTGTATTACCCAAGAGCAAACGGGGAGGTCGAACGATTTAATCGAAGCTTAAAGGATGGTTTACAAACTGCTGCATTGGAAGGAAGAGGGTGGAAGGAGTTCACCAAAGACTTTCTGCAGGCATACCGTGCAACACCACATGCCACAACACAGTGCACACCAACTGAACTCTTGCATGGGAGAGCCATGTTAACCAAACTTAACGTCTCAGGTCTTTGCTTGCCACCTGCAGGCAAAAGGCTCACACCCCACCAGCTTTCCTCATACGTGAGAGAGAAACAGGAAAAAACTAAACAGTACTGTGACAGAAAAGCATGAGCGCAAAGCATGTTTCATTTCAGTGTGGATCGTATGTTCGTAAAGAAACCCGAATTGTGCCAAAGACCCAGTCTAAATTGGGAAAACCCTAAAGTTGTGGGTAAGAAAGGACTGTACACATATAAGCTGTCTGATGGACGATGCTGGAATGCATCCCACCTGGCACCTGCACTTGCTCCAGGCAGACTAGACGAGTCTGATGAACTGCCATTGTTTGACTCTGGGGATACTACTCCTGTAGGGGGTGAACAGCCAACAGCAGTCACACGACCTGTTCGGAGTAGGCGTGTACCTGCATGGACTCAGGATTATGTAATGTAAAATGTGCTTAATACATATACACAGTATAAGGAAAATAATGTTCTTTGTTGTTCTTTGAATGTTTGAGTACTGTTATGGGATGCTTATACAAAGTGTTTGGAAATGGCATTTACGTACCAATATTTGTTGTTGCCAATCATAATGCTGGGGTTGGAAGGTTGTAAAGAGTAAATCAATAGTAACTTGTATCTTAACTGTTAACTAATTGCACTGAGACTATGTCCCTATAGTATGTTTGTTCTTAAGAGAGAGGGATATGTGGTGTTCTGAGTAAGCCTCTAGAGGGAGCTCAAGTATGTGAGTGGGGGTTGAAAAAGAAAGAGAAGAAGATAGACACATGAGTGGAAAATAAAGAAGATTACACTGAGTTTGATACAGTCTGCATTTGCTTTTATTGTTACACTCAACAAATATCATGCAGAACTTTGCACTCACGAATATTGCAAGACATATTAGAGCGGTAACATTATTGTCCTAACACCTTTTTGGTGAAACAAGCACTGTACTCTCTCGTGTTGTGGAAGCTGTCCTCAGTAAAATGCGCAGCACATAGTACCAAATTGGGGTTATAATGCACTGTTGTATTTCTGCAAGAATGTCACATATCTTCAAATGATACGACATCAATACAAAGACGCTGGAAAGGCCAGCTTTATATTCTCCTAATTCTAGGGAGGTGATGATTTTAATACACAAGTCGGTTCCATTTCAAATATCCCGGGTTTTAAAGGACACAGCAGGGCGTTACATAATAATTCAAGGCTCTCTATTCAATGAAAGCATGGTTCTGACAAATGTAAATGGCCCTAATGTAGATTGCACAAGTTTTTTTGAAAAACTATTTCTTCTAATAGCCTCTTTACCAAGAAAGCTGATAATGGCTGGAGATTTTAAATTGAATTTCTTAAATTCTCAAATTTTCTGGCTAAAATATGAGACCTTTTTATACAATTTCTTGAAAATAACGAAATGGTAATACAAGAAATGTTAAATTTATCTCAATACAATGATTGATGTAAATGCGATGTACTTTTATTTGATTGGTAAAATGGTAATATTTGTCTGTCCAAGCCCATATGCAGTAAAAGTGTATTTCCCCTTTTTTATTTTATTTAAAATTACTTTTATATTTCTTGCCCAGTGTAATTGAACATGTGGATGCTGAGGGTGGGAAGATAGTTAAAAATAGTTTTCTTTGAAGATTTTTCTGTTGTCTCTTGAGCCAATGAGACAGCAGAGACGTGAAGGGACATTGGGTAGACCGCTGTGGCGTGGGGTGACTCTGGCAGGTCGGCGGAGGCGTGGGGTGACTCTGGCAGGTCGGCGGAGGCGTGGGGTGACTCTGGCAGGTCGGCGGAGGCGTGGGGTGACTCTGGCAGGTCGGGCGCCCACCAGGGCGGAGCAGACGAGACAGACGCCCACCAGGGCGGAGCAGACGAGACAGACGCCCACCAGGGCGGAGCAGACGAGACCCCTGGCAGCGACTGGGACCTAGAGGAAACTGAGACACAAGAGGCAGAGAGAGCACATATAGTCTCAAGGACCGAAGCAGGGAGTTTAGGTGGCCATGGTAGATCCAGGGCCTCAGGCAGCCAAGATGAATCAGGGGACTCCATGGGCCATGGCAGGTTCGGGGTCTCAGTGAGCAATGGCGGGAAGCTCCCCCCAGAAAGTCCCTGGGGAGCTCCACTACCTCAAGGGGGCACTCTGGAGGCGCGAACGTCAAGGGACATTCTGGAGGTGCTGGGTCTCGGGGACGCTCGGAAAGCGCTAAACTAGACAGAATCCACGGAGAAGGCGAGCTGGGCGGGACCAGCGGAGACGAAGGAGAGCTGGGCGGGACCAGCGGAGACGAAGGAGAGCTGGGCGGAACCGGCTGGAGACGAAGGAGAGCTGGGCGGAACCGGCTGGAGAGCGGACTCTGCGAGCTCCTGGGGTGGAGCGGGCTCTGGAGCGGACTCTGTGACACCCACAGTGAAGGAAGAGCCAGCATACCACAAGGCATAGTCCAAAAGGCCCCTCAAACTCCCATTATACACTCCTCCAGAAAACAAAGATTTGTTAAACATGGCTTTGATGTGACTATTGAGTCCAAAATAAAACAAGTCCTTGAATAGAGACTCGTCGTACAACGGTACCTGGTAAGACAGCTCACAAAACTGGTGAACATACTCCTCCATAGTCAGGCCTCCCTGGCGAAGATGTAGGAGTTGGCCTATGCTGTCCATAGTTGGGCTGGGTAGTCGAGATGACGCTGCTGGATCTGAGGTGGCGAAGTCTTCTGTAATGATTGGTCAGAGGCGAGTGGATCCACTTGCAGCAATATTTATTAGATAGAATCAATCAGGCAATGGTCAGCAGGCAGAACAGGAGTATCAGAGGCAGAGCAGAGACGTAAACAATACCAGGCAGGGGTCGAGGTCACAGGCACAGGTTCAGAGTTCCAAGGTCGGTCAGTCAGGGGTCAAACACAGAGATAGCAGGATGAATAACGCTCAGAAATGTCAGCCGGGGCAAGAACAAGACGTGTGTAGGGAAGTGTGCTGCTTATATGTGGGTGAGTGAATGAGGTGCAGGTGTGGCAAAACAATCAGGGCTAATGAGTGAATGGTGACAGCTGTGTGATTGGTGTAATGGTGGACGGGAATGTGTGTGTGCTGTGAATGATGGGAGATGCAGTCCATGGGTGATGTGCAGTTGTAGTGTGGTGAGTGGCGACCAGATTCGTGACACTTATATTTAACTTAATATTGTAATATTACACTACACTTTCATTAGAAGCAAAGTGTGCTGACCTCATCTCAAATGGTAATATATTTTGAACTTTATATTTTCTCTTCCTGTCTTATAGTCGTGGAATAGACTGAGAAATAAACGTGGACAAGACTTTGTTCTGACAGTCAAAAGTAAGAAAAATAGTACTGGTAATTTTCTGTCAGGACATTTTCTGTTACCTTTATGGGCAATATTGTTATGTGATTTTAAAATATACTATACAAATATTTTAACCACCAAACCTGGGTTGGAAATCCCTCTCTGTTGCCGTTGGACCAATGTGTGCTGGGTTGCTGTCTTTGTTTCTGATTTTGCTGCACCTTTCATCAATTTTAAAACTCTCCCATTAAACCTATTTAACCTTATTCTATCTCAGAAGCAACAAAGGTGTTTTGCAATTTAACATGAACATGATACAATTAGGCCTACTTTAAAGACACGTAATATAAAGTGGGACCAAAATGTGTTCCATTTTCTTTCATAAAACTATTATAACACATTTTATTTATTTTGATGTGGGAATTGTTTTAGAGGTTTTGTGAATGTCCAGGATTTAAGAGAAAATGTACATCAGCTCTCAGTTCAGCTCCTTCACATATTACCATGTATAGATATGTGCATAATGTAGAATGTGTACATACAGTGTATAATGCGTATTGATTACTAAGTATGTCTTTACACTGTGTGTACTAAGTATATGTGTGTTTTTGCACATTGTCTTCTGTACAGTCTGTAAATATGTACTGTCTATATGTAAATTGTATTTTTTGTTGCACTGTCTGGAGCATGCTCTCAAGAATTTCACTCACCAAGGCACTTGTGCTGTGGTGATGTGACAATAAAAGTGATTTGATTTGATTTGATTTGAGTTCAAAAGAAGCAGTTCTTATAGCCTACTTGTGAGATGGGCTAAACAGAAAATGTGTGGGTGTGTGTGTGTGTGTGTGTTATCCTTTTGTGTTCTTAGAGTGATGGTGTTGTCACATTGATGTACAAGCAGCGGACTGGCCTTCAGGAGCACCGGGAGTTTTTTCGGTGGGCCGCTGTACAATGTGGGCAAAGTAATATATTTAAAAAAAACTGATTGTAGTAAATGTACGTATATCCTTTCATTGGCCCAGACGAATGGCCCGGTGTCCTGACATTTTATCCTATCCATCAGATTTTCCTACCTCGGCTTACTGCGCATCCGCGAAACAATATTGTATCCTTTTTCTTACACTAAACAACAATATTTAATCTATCTGTACTACTGTAAGGGTAGTTTAGGGTTGGGGTAGGTGTAAACTTTGATAAAACACAATCTAATAGGTAGAATTTTTTTATTGTTGGTTTCCGCTACTAGATGTATCCCTTCTATCCACAACCGCGAATATGACACGTAATTACTGTATGTACATTACTGTAAGGGTAGGTTTAGGGTTGTGGTAGTGTATACATTAATAAAACATAATTTAACAGGTAGAATTTTTCGTTGTTGAATTGCACTACCATAATGGGAGGTAGCAAAATCTGACAGGGTAGGACAAATCGACAGAACACGCTCGCGCCCACTTTATAAAAAAATCGAATTAATGTATCGTGCTTGGCTCAAATGCAATCGTCAAAGTCCAAACGTTTGAAACAGCCAATCAAAGTGTAGAAGGCGGGGTTTACCGTTCACAGGTGCTGAGCTGCGCGACTTGAATCTGAGCTCAGGTAAGATGTAAGCAGCTAAACATGGAGACAATTCAGCAATATTTGCCAACCGTTTAGTTAAACGTCAGAAATAAATTTTCAGGAATGCAAACTACTACTGGCCTTATCAAATTTCTCAGATGTTAATGCCGTTATTCACAATGTAGGCTATATAATGCAGTTTACAGCAGACCTGATATAAGAGTTAATTTAAATCTGCTTTCTTCCGTGATTTCACGTGTCTAAGAAAATGTCTAAAAATATATATATTAAATCATTCCCAATCTTATTCTAAAACATTGTAAATCTGAAGACTTTTGCGTTCGAGTGCTGTGCATAGGAAAGTGATTTATTAGGCTATAGGCCTAATACAAATATAATATTAATTCACATGCATTAGCCTATTTTATATACTAAAAGTTTGAAGTATAAGGCTTTGTATTGATTTGTTTATGAAGCCAGTATGGGTCATATTGGTTGGCTGCTTGTTTTTCTGTGTTTGTTTTACAGGATGGAGTTCGGTGCGTGACATCGGACTTACACCTGTGTTGGAGCTGATGGCGGCAGATTTAAGCAGCTCCCTTCAGTTGCAAGGCGGGCTCGTCTTCCTTCCTCGTGCTGTTTTATATCGTTTTCCGAAATTAATCTTACTTTAATAAATGTAATTCCTTTAGTTCCATCGTGTTTGTCTATAAATGAACGTGACAATTTATTTTAAAGAAGATTTAATTTATTTGATAAAAAATACAGTAAAACAATAGCCTGTTATGAAATATTACATTTAAAATAGTGGTTTTCTGTTTAGGATGTTTTAAAATGTAATTTATACCTGTGATCAAAGCTGAATTTTCAGCATCATTACTCCAGTCTTTAGTGTCCTTTCAGAAATCATTCTAATGCTGCATAATTTGCTGCTAAATTATCAGTTATTATCTGTGATACATTATTAATAATGTTTTTATTATTGGTATAATGGTTCTCAGTTAAAGAACAGCATTTATTTTAAATATATGTACTTTGTAATATCTTTACTGTCACTTAAATCAATTTAATCAAAGCCTTTTTTGTATTCTATAATCTTTGATTTAATGCAACATTGTTGAAGAAAAATATTAATTTATATTTTTTTAATCCTACCCAAGACTGAATTGTATCACATTTTCCACAAAAATATGAAGCAGCAAAACAGTTTTCAAAATTGATAATAATCAGAAATATTTATTGAGCAGAAGATCTGCATATTATAATGATTTCTTAAGATCATGTGACACTGAAGACTGGAGAATTATACTAAAAATTCAGTTTCAAAATCAGTCATTGAAGTTGATACAATCTTAACATTGGATCATTTAATTTAACTTCTTTAAATTCATATTTACACATTTGTAATAATGAGGAATATTTATGCTCAGTTATTTCAGTTTAAACCATTTGTGAAGTGAGTTTGACATTGTTCAGTAAACACACGGACACTGGAGGGTTTGATTATGGAGTTTAATATTGAGGAGTGAAAGGATTTCAACAGTTCCTCTATACAGGTAGCTCGTGTCTGTTATTAGATAAGACAGACTATTGTTGTTGTGTGCATCTGTGAGTGTTCAGAAAGGGATCAAGGGGTGATCAAAGGATTTGGTGAACTCGATTCCAGTCACACTCAGTTTCCCTCCTTCACAGGGAAGAGTCTGATATATCGTCACGTGAGCACACATACCTTCCCCAGCAACCATCACCTGATAGAGAGAAAAATCAACTAGGGTTTAATGTAGACAAACACTTTACATGTTCGACTACATTTGTCCAGCAATGCTACAATATTAAGACAAGTTTTATCTAATGCAAATGCAAGAAGATTGACTTGATGCATTTTAACTTCCAGTGAGGACGGACAAATGACTTGACACATCACACCTGCAGTTGACTAGTTGATATTGGGTGGCATGCAAGTCATACCTTGAGTTTCACGAGCTTAAAATCCATAAAAATACAAATGAACAAAAACATTAATTTACCTTGACCAGGTAATTTTCTCCTGCCACATCCTGAGAGCGATAGACCACAGGAATGTACATCTTAAAACAAATTCCATACTTCTCCTCGACCGCTGTCCTCACCTGAATAAATAGGCAGACATTATTATTATTATTATTATTATGGTAACACATTACAATAAGTACAATTTATTAAGTTAGTAACACACTACATTAGTAAACATTAACTAATATTAATAAATGCTGTATTTTAATCTAAAAAAAGAGGCATTTTAGACAATTTGAATATTTTACTGAACATCACTTTTGTTGAGTTTAGAGTTTAATAAAGGATCAATCAAGAGTGATTATACATATACACACAAACACACACACACACACACATATATATATATATATATAGAGGTTATTAAGTCTGAATTTATTGCATAAAGTAGGCACTTGCATGTATCATTCATATAGTGCTACATGTACATGAAAGAAAATGTGTGTAAACTAAAACAAAACCAAGCAATAATAGATTTTTTGCAAACAATATTATGGCATCAATAATGACAAACAGCTTACTAGCTCATAACAGACGCGTTTACTCTATGAGTGATTTTGGGTCTCATACCTCAAGGCAAATCTTGATCACTTCTAGAGTAACCGGCTTCACTTCGCTCCAACCTCCACATTCGGTCATTACTGCAGTGTGCTGATGATCAGTGTAGAGAAGAGGATTGTAAATCAGTCAATCTGACTCCCAGAACCACGGTGCTGCACTTTTAAAGTTAAGATCACATGACTTGGAGAATTGTGGGAGGGGCTAGCACAAATGTGGCAGTGAACTATCGTTAGATGTTTGTTTAAATCACCTAACCACAATGTTAGGCAAAAGTAATAATTTTTGTCAAGTCAAGATAACATTTATTTTGTATAGCACATTTCACAAACATATCACCCTGCAGCCCAAGACTGGTTTTCCACTGAAACTAAGCAGGGTTGAGCCTGGTCAGTACCTGGATGGGAGACCTGGGGAAACTAGGTTTATATTGGGGTATGCAGTATATGCAGTGCAGAGGGTTATGCCAAAACAAGTCTTTGAAAATTGTCTTTAAATAAAGCTTTAAAAATATTTGAAAAATTACATTTGTTAAGGGACAATTTTTGTTTAGCTTTTTAAATGAGTAAAAATAATACAAAATAATATCCCCCCAAACATCTTGTAATAAATTGACAGCTAGAAAAGATAGAAAAAACACAAAGTGTTTCAATTTATTCATGCATGAACTTTTTTCTGTTACAGTGCAAATTAAATTACATCCCTGTTTAGCAAATACAATCATTTTAATGCTTTGTACATGAGTGTTCATAAAATAAGTTTGAAATATATATTTTTATTTTTGAATAATTTACTGTTTTAATCACTTATATTTTAGTTTTTAACCACTCTTTCATAGTGTGTAGAAATATGCAAATAGTTTCATACTGAAAGTTGACTGCTTTAGTATAAGTATAATAGTAACATAATGGTATATTTACTTTTACTGTTTTTACTTATTTTATATTTACTGTTGTGTCCCACAGACAGTGTTGGGGAGTAACTAGTTACATGTAACAGAATTACTTAATTTAATTACAAAATGAAAGTTATTGTAATTAGTTACAGGTTCTAAGAAAAAATTGTAATTAAATTACAGTTACTTATGAAAATATACAAAATTACAAAGGGGGTTACATCTTATTTTATTTTTTTCACACACAGTCCCACATACAGATTTAATTGATTGCTGAAGTGACTGCTCTAAAATATGAAACCCCAATGTTTCAGAAGTTTATACTGTAACATGCTTATTCGATAACTCGTATATTTCCTATTTGGGTTTATGTATATGCTTTTTAGTTTTTTAAGATTAACAGCTGTTTTCTAAGGCAATGTTAGATTCCAGTGTTTCCCGTCATAGCTATGCAAAGATTTGATTTCAAATACAGTATCATAGCTATTAAACTATATTATGTTATGATTTTAAATCTGTATTTAACCTCAGAATGATTTAAAGTAAGTCTGAGTTTGTAGTGGCTGTGCTTCAAAGGGGACATCGGATGCCCATTTTCCACAAGTTGGTATGATTCTTTAGGGTCTTCTCGAAATGGTCTCAGTGGTCGGGTAAAACAACACCTTTTTACCTTTTCAAAACAACTCTGTTCACAGCAACTTGTTTAGCTGCATATTGCTTTACATGCTTCCTCTCTTCTGTGGAAGAGCAAAGGTGATTTGCAAATAATCATAAAAAATATAAAGTGTGAGACTTCTTCTGGAGGTGCAGCTGAATCATTAACAATGGTTACTGCTCTATCCTTGAGTTTTAACTTTTTAACAAAAACTACCTTGAATTGTCCCTCATTCTGAAAACAGTCTGGAGCAAAACGATTTGAGCAGCCAGACATAAACAAATTTAGTGAAAGTGAAGTGAAGTGACGTGTGGCCAAGTATGGTGACCCATACTCGGAATTTGTGTTCTGCATTTAACCCATCTAAGTGCACACACACACACAGCAGTGAACACAAACACACTGTGAACACACACCCAGAGCACTTGGCAGCCATATTGCTGCGGCATCCGGGGAGCAGTTGGCGGTTTGGTGCCTTGCTCAAGGGTCTCACCTCAGTCTTCATATTGAAGGTGGAAGAGAGCGCTGGTTATTCACTCCAAAATCAAAATGGCTTGATAATTGAGACTCTTTAGGTTTTTGGGGGATTAAAAGAGGGATCATCATTTTAAAATAATTATCATTGTAGGATGTTGTGTCCACACACTGCCAAGACACATTTTTATGCAAATAAAGATATTTGGCATCCAATGTCTCCTTTAAAATTAAATATTATAATCTTAATTCAAGTGATGAAGGATTTAGAAAAAGTCTGACAGTATTTAGTGTTGAGTACTACTGTAAGGTTAACCCTGCCTGCTTTACATGTTTGAAAGCGATTAACAGATGAAAACGTTAGAAATTTAGAAAAGTAGTCAAAAATTAATCAGTTACATTACTTTATTAAAGTAATTGAAAAGTTACACTACATATTACATTTTAAGTAGGGTAACTTGTAATCTGTAACCTATTACACTTCCAAAGTAACCTCCCCAACCCTTCCCACAGACAATAAATCATAAAGCTGTTGAGTTGCATGGAACTCTTCTAAAAGGTTTTTCTCACACCAGATTTTTCTTCCCACATACTTCAAGAGAAAAGCTTTTTGTGTGATGACGTGTTCATACATGTCAAGTTCCATGAATACAATAGAAAAAAATAGCATTTTGTTTCACGTAATTTATTAATTGAGTGCATGAATTAAAGTTAATTGTAAAGTGATGATTTCTTACATCATTAATTGTCTTTTGGTGATCTAGATTTTCATTTGTTTGAAATAAGCGGCAAAGTGGACACAACTTGGAAGTCGACTGTCATTAACCAGTTTACAAAAGACTGATATTTACCTGAGCTTCATGTCCAAAGCAAATCACAAATAAGCTGGAAGAGAGGATAAATAAAGACTGCTTGAAAGAAAGAAAATAAGACTGAATAAATTTAAATACATTTACATTTAGATAAAAGTACAACCAAAAATAGGCAAGAGTCAATGTTCTCCTGACAATTCACTGCAAATGAGCATTTTCATTCCCAAATCAACATGTTGTCATTATTTACTCACCTTCATGCAATTCCAAACCTATAACTTGAATTTTGTATTTAATTCAAAACTTCTTCAAACATCAAATACTCTTTATAATGTTTTTTCCATCGTACAGGTCATTGTGAGTGACTCACTATTAAACTCCCAAATAGTGTGTAATATTTTAAGTACATATAAAACTTATCAAATAATTGATCTTGTTTTATTTATTTTTTGTACCATCGTGGCCGATGTGGCAACACTTGGCGTCGTGAATGCCTGTGGGTCTTTGGGATGCTAGAGGTTGATGGTATTTTCAGAAGACCCATTCTGAGACTCGTCAAGGACCGGTCAAGGAAAACACTTTTAAGCCAAATTCAACAACATATCAGACCCAGAACATCAATCCTTACGGATGAATGGCATGCCTACAAGAGACCGCTTTCCCAGTATGGATATCATCAGTATTCTGTCTGCCATAAAATACACTTTATTGATCCAGGGACTGGTTCTCATACTCAGCACATTGAGCTTGCATGGCAGAATTACAAGTTGGAAATATGGCGTCAAAGAGGAAATCGTACTCCTGAGTCTTTTAAAACTCACCTCAAAATGATAGAGTGGCACCACTGGTTAGGTGTACGCCATTATGATGGTGTCTTAGGTAGACTTATCCATGATGTAAAAAAGCATGATTTGCAGGATGCTGTAATTAAATGTTTTTGCAGTGATATGGACCAAACGCTGCATGGCTTACCCAACCATTGTACTGTTTTCATTTCATTTTGCATGAATCGCTCTTCAAATGCAATAAAATATAATTTTATACATTTTAATTGTTATTATTATTATTGGATGATTTATTTTATTTCTCTAACACCTGTTCATCTGTTTTACAACATTTGAAAATGTCTATTATTTTGGAGGAAATAAATAAAAAAACATTATGAAATGAAAATATTCATGACACTGTTATAAAACTATTTGACAGAGTATTAACACTTAATGACAAATACAATTTGTTCCATTGAATAAACGTGATCAGAAACATATTCATGACACAAATTATAATGGCCTCATGACAGCCAATGTCAAAACCAAATATGTTTGCATATTCCTCTTGCACATACCTGCTTATATTATTATTTATTAAGTCCACAGTATACTACTCTGCAAAGTAAATTTTATTGCACATCTTATTCTTCTTTATTTTTTACCTATATTTATGTATATTGTCTTGTGTTGAGATACAATATTTTGCACTGTCCATTGAGCGGACCTGACCTGACTTTCATTTCACTACTGATTATATTCTGTATAATTGAGTATGTGACCAATAAAACCCTGAAACCAACGACATGACAGTTTAATGTAATGTTAACATATAAAGCAAGTAGTTTCTTAAGTTTGATAATTAATCTGCTATGTCATGTTTATGACAGGTTATTATGTATTGGTTTATGTCAAGTTGTCATAACAAAGTCATATCAAACAATGTCACATTTGAATAAAAAATGTCACAACTGTGCAAATTACACTTAATGACAGTTGTCATAAACATGCATAAACCCTCCTTCACAGTCATGATATGTGTCATGTCATGATTATGAAGGTGTCATTTCAGTCTTATGCACACCCCTTCAAGTAAACTGTTAACCAAATGTGTAATATTTCAAGTAAAAGTACATACAAAACTGTATTCCAAAGTCATATGATTTAGAATATGCAGCATGACAATTATGGAGTCATTTTTTTGGTGGTTTAATTGTTTTTGTAATGGAAAAAGGTTGCATGGTAATTCTTTCAGGTTTTTCCTGTTGTGTCCCACAGACAATAAATCATCAAACTGTTGAGTTGCATGGAACTCTTCTAAATAGGTTTTCTCACAAAAAAATATTTCTTCACACATACTTCAAGAGAAAAGCTTTTTGTGTGATGACGTATTCATACATGTCATATTCCATGAATACAATAGAACAAAATGTAGCATTTTGTTTCACGTAATTCATTCAGTACATTAATTATAGTGATTTATAAAGTGATGATTGTTTACATCATTAATTGTCTTTTGCTGATCTAGATTTTCATTTGTTTGAAATAAGCGGCAAAGTGGACACAACTTGGAAGTCGACTGTCATTAATCAGTTTACAAAAGACTGATATTTACCTAAGCTTCATGTCCAAAGCAAATCACAAATAAGCTGGAAGAGAGGATAATTAAAGACTGCTTGAAAAAAAGAAAATACGATTGAATAAATGTAAATACATTTAAAGTTAGATAAAATTACAACCAAAAATAGGCAACAGTCAATGTTCTCCTGACAATTCACAGCAAATGGGCATTTTCATTCCCAAATCAACATGTTGTCATTATTTACTCACCTTCATGCAATTCCAAACCTATAACTTGAATTTGGTATTTAATTCAAAACTTCTTCAAACATTAAATAATCTTTATAATGTTTTTCCATCTTACAGGTCATTGTGAGTGATGAGTCACTATTAAACTCCCAAATAATGTGTAATATTTTAAGTACAAGTACAAACAAAGCTTTATTCTGAAGTAATGTTATTTAGAATATAGAGCATGACAATTATAGAGTAATTGTATTGTTGTTGTAATAATTTTTTGCTGGTTTAATTGTTGTTGTATGGAAAAAGGTTGCATGAAAATTATTTCAGATTTTTCCTTTTGTGTCCCACAGACAATGAATCATCAAACTGTTTCAAACAACATGAGAGGGAGGAAATAATGACATAAATTTCATTCTGGAGTGAATTATTCCTCTAATTATGTTGTGTCAGATTTCTGAAGGATATCTGAATGAATGAGAGATGTTGGATGTAGACTGCGTGTCCAGTACTACAGACTGACACACAAGGGGCCCTATTTTAATGATCTAAGCACATGGTCTAAAGCGCATGGTGCAAGGGCACTCAGGGCATGTCCAAAAACACTTTTGTGACTCGGGCGGCCATGGCGGATCAGGGGACTCCGTGGGACTCTGGTGGCGCTCGGGAAGCGCGGGCACCTGGTGGCGCTCGGGTAGCGTGGACACTTGGAGTCGCTCGGGAAGCACGGACTCCTGGTGGCGTTCTGGAAGCACAGACACTAGGGGGCGCTCTGGTGGGCGCTGCCGAGGAGCGGGCTTTGGTGAGCGCTGTCGAGGAGCGGGCTCTGGTGGGCGCGGACACTCGGGGGCATTCTGGAAGCGCAGACACCTGGGGGCGCTCGGGAAGCACGGACACTAGGGGGCACTCGGGAAATACAGACTCTTTGGGGCGCTCGGGAAGCGCTGACTCTTTGGGGCGCTCGGGAAGCGCTGACTCTTTGGGGCGCTCGGGAAACGCTGACTCTTTGGGGCGCTTGGGAAGCGCTGACTCTTTGGGGCGCTCGGGAAGCGCTGACTCTTTGGGGCGCTCGTGAAGCGCTGACTCTTTGGGGCGCTCGGGAAGCGCTGACTCTTTGGGGCGCTCGGGAAGCGCTGACTGTTTGGGGTGCTCGGGAAGCGCTGACTCTTTGGGGCGCTCGGGAAGCGCTGACTCTTTGGGGCGCTCGGGAAGAGCTGACTCTTTGGGGCGCTCGGGAAGAGCTGACTCTTTGGGGCGCTCGGGAAGAGCTGACTCTTTGGGGCGCTCGGGAAGAGCTGACTCTTTGGGGTGCTCGGGAAGCGCTGAACTGGACGGAACCAGCGGTGACGACGACGTGACCAGCGGAGACGAAGGAGAGCTGGACGGGACCAGCGTAGACTTAGGAGGGTCTTTGGAGTTTGGCAGGCGGGGGGAGCCGTTGGAGAGGTATGTTGAGATTCTTGGCATGGGGTGAGCTGGGGAGGCGCCACGCGTTCCAGCTGGAGCGGGATGACAAGACTCGGGGATTACCTCAACTTCCAAATCGGAACCGTTAAGAAACAGCACAAGATAGATAAGCTTGATCAGGGGAAAATTACCGATGGTAAGATCGCAGCGTATAGTCTCGTAATCCAACCCCAGATGGAAGCATGCACTTAGAGCGGTGTCGTCCCAGCTCAACCGGGTAGAGACCTCAAGAAAAACTCTTCCACATATCTCTTCAGACCTCAGACCACCCTGCCGCAATCCCCACAGTGCGTCCTCAGCTGCAGTCATAGTTTGTCGGTTGTTCTGTCACACTGCTCACTGGCATAGAACGAAGGAGACGAGGAGATACTCCAAATATGAGTTCTTTACTTCCACAACATACAGAGAATCCAACAGAGGAACACATAGAAAAATTAAACATGACGTTCAACAACCGACAGGAAACATGGGGCAAAACAGACTATAAATAGACAGAACTAACTAGATGCACCTGGAAGATAAACGGCTGGGACTAACTGAACTAAGAATGAATTGGAAACAGGAAGGACTATATATGGGCAGAAGAGGAAGGGAGACACAAGATATGGGGACATAGGTCTGACACCCGTATACCCAGACACTTTTAATCTCCCCTCTATATTAAATGTATAAAATATGTTCAAGTCATACAATTTACAGTTATTAAAAATATGATTAATTTAGGGTCCCCCCTAACGGGACAGTCATTATCATTATAGCAAGCAGTTTTCCCTAATTCTTATTTGCTAATGGCTATTATGGAAATGAACAGAATAAGTGCAAGTATGTTGGCGTTTTCCCCCCCAAAAATGCCAACTTCAACATTATTTCATTGTTCTGTTAAGCCAATTATTTAGAAACTATTAAGCGGTACATCAAAAATAGTTTGTGCTTGCAGGATGACATGGATGATGCAATATTAATCTGAAACTCATTTTTCTGAGTAAAAATCCAAATGACAAATCAAAAAGATTGATAATTTTTTAAGCAGTTCAAACATGTACATTTTTAAAGGGGTCCTATTATGCTCTTTTACAAAGTCTTGATTTAGTTTTGGGGGTGTTCTAGAACATGCTCTCACGTTTGGTGATTTGAAAAACGCATTATTTTTCACATAATTTACATTATTACAATACCTTTCTCCCCAGCCTGACACAAACGACTCGATTAGTTCCAGGTTTGATTCCCTTGCTCTCAAAAATGATTTTATTTTAGTTTAGTTTTTGAATTTGGCCAGCGATTATGAAAACATGAATGATCATTTATTTTAAAACGGTGCGCTGTTGCCTTTTCTACATACAAATCAGTCAAATCATGTAACGTGAATGTCGCAATGTCTCTTGCTCGAGACTAAAAAAGCGAGTTGAATGCATAGCTAGCCCCGGAAGACAAGCGCTTTCCGTCAGTGCGATTCGAGACGGAGTGAAACACGGACAAATGTATTTCATTCATTCGTTCATAACCTCCTAGGGCCCCCAGAAGACTAGGATCGGCACTGGCCCGCCCCTTGCCAAAGCAGCAAGTTCTGCTCCGGTATAGTTAAGGATGGCATCAATATTGGCATAACAATTTCAGTCAGATTGAAACCACGAGAATATTGAACAAGAATATCATGCAGAACTTTGCACTCACGAATATTGCAAGACATATTAGAGCGGTAACATTATTGTCCTAACACCTTTTTGGTGAAACAAGCACTGTACTCTCTCGTGTTGTGGAAGCTGTCCTCAGTAAAATGCGCAGCACATAGTACCAAATTGGGGTTATAATGCACTGTTGTATTTCTTGTAGCATATCAAGGACCGAATCAGACAAATCAAGATTCGATCGAAGCATGGTTGAAACATGAGGAGCCGAATTCCACAAGACAACAGCAGGAAGTCATAAATCAGACCCTAGCTCCAGCCCGTCTGAATACAGCCTGCAACAGCAAAACCAAAGGAACACTTAATGATAATTCCAATGCAGGAATTTGGTAATACATTTGAGGAATAAATATTGATGGTCAAAGAGATGCAACATGTGACCATTACATGTAAATCTGTGATAGAAATCACAGCTACAGACTGTAAAATCATCTTAAAGGACTTTCATTCTCATTGTTAATGAAAATAATAATTTATATGCATAACTGCATATTATGTATGTGACCCACAAATTTGACTATCCTTGTTTTAATCATTGTGTTTATCGTGCTTTTAATTAGTATTGAATAGCGTAAGCCTTAAGGGTTAATGTCATGTTTGGTAAGTATGAGTGTCATAAGTCTAGCTTTAATCATTTCTTTTGATTGATTTCCTGTCAAATGCATCATATTCTGGTTATAGAAATCACATTCAAAAGGATACTTTGCAAGAGAATGTAAAATTCGGGCAATGTGACTGAACATGACATGTTGATTTATTGATTGGGTGAAGAAACAAAGCGGCACCCAGAGCCAGCATGGGATCTAATTGGTCAAGACAACCATTGGGGGGTGTCTAAAAGAAGAGGGTAAATACCCAGGACACACTTCTCCTCGCCCTCTTGAATTCTTCACTTCTCTTGAATCCTTTCTTGGATCTCTCTCTCTCTCGAAAAATGAACTCTCTGGAAAAATGAACTCTCTCTTCAGCCATGTGCTCTGGACCACACCCAGCCAGTTGCTACCATGATGAGAAGAAAAGCCACCTAGTTTCTTTACATCCTTTTATTCTTTTACTTTAGTTTATTTTCTTTCCGTGAGTTCGTGTGCTAAGTTGCATTTGCCAAGCACAACCAGCCCAAAAACTCAACAAAGCAGCAGCCAAGAGCCAACGCCCACTTCAACGACTCCTGAACTCTAAGCCAATCAGCGACTTGAGAAACCCTTTCCGCAAAGGCGGAGGACAAAGGGAATCTTTAAACACAAAAGCTGCAAGTACAAACCCCAGACTTTTGCTGAAACTGGTGTAATATTGGAAATAGATTTTAGCCTCATTGAAAAGTCAATCACAGTGTTAAATATGTGATTGATGATTGTTCAGGTTTATGCAATTGCACATATTGCTGTAAACGTGGGATATCAAATTCTCATTCTCTTAATCTAATCCTTTCCTCACTTTCTCTCTTTCTGCAACGCGTGAATGTGTGAATGCTTGTGTAGATTAGTTTACATGTCTTAGATTTATATAAATAAAGCCTTGTTTATATTGAAAAGAGAAATATCTTGTGTTTTGTGCTCATAAGTTAATGCCTTAATCTGTCGATTTTGTTACTGTGCTATTTAATAGTGTTTTCACTATATTCTGGGATTTTAATATCCAGTGCAGAATTTGTTATACAGCTAAATTGACCTGTTTCCCTTATAACAATATATACATATATTATATGTTATCATTACATTCTGCAAGAATGTCACATATCTTCAAATGATACGACATCAATACAAAGACGCTGGAAAGGCCAGCTTTATTCAGCTTTATATTCTCCTAATTCTAGGGGGGTGATGATTTTAATACACAAGTCGGTTCCATTTCAAATATCCCGGGTTTTAAAGGACACAGCAGGGCGTTACATAATATTTCAAGGCTCTCTATTTAATGAAAGCATGGTTCTGACAAATGTAAATGGCCCTAATGTAGATTGCCCAAGTTTTTTTTTAAAACAATTTCTTCTAATAGCCTCTTTACCAAGAAAGCTGATAATGGCTGGAGATTTTTATTGCACAATATCTCCTAATCTTGACCACTCAACGGGTTCAGATACAACACACACACAATCTAGGAATAAGATTGGGGACTATATTAAAGAACTAAACTTGTGTGACCCATGGAGGCGGTTAAACCCTAGAAAAAGAACATATTCATGCTGCTCAACAGTGACAAAGGGACATTCTCGTATTGACTATTATTTGATCTCTAATGACCTATTTCCAAGAATAACAATGTGTCAATATGAACCTATTGTTATATCAGATCACGGCTCAGTTTCATTAAATTATAAGACAGAAGGTAAGATGAACGAAACTTATCGCTGGCATTTACATCCAAAATGGCCACACTGAGAACAGACTTAATAACGTTAATTTTGAAACCTGATAAATCTCCTACTAAATGTGAGTCATACAGACCCATTTCACTACTTAATACAGATGCGAAGATCATTGCCAAAATTCTGGCATCAAGATTAGAAAGATGTCTTCCATCTGTTATAGGCACTGACCAAAATGGATTTATTAAGGGCAGTCAAACTACTCACAATATTAGATGGGTCCTAAATATTTTGCATGTGAAAAAGGAAACCATTGACGCATGTATTCTATCACTCGACGCAGAAAAGGCGTTTGATAGGGTGGAGTGGCCTTATATGAAAGATATTATGGGTCGTTTCGGTTTTGGAGACTCATTTCTACGTTGGGTTAATATTTTATATTTTAAACCAATAGCTGAAGTGAGGACCAACAAAATAATATCAAAACCTTTTAATATATATAGAGGCACGACAAGGATGCCCTTTGTCACCAATGCTGTTCATTCTGGCATTAGAGCCCTTAGCAGTTGCTATTAGAAGTAGTTCTATCATAAAGGGCATTAAAATTGAAGATCGTGAACATCGAATAACTCTTTATGCAGACAATACTATTCTTTTTCTTACAAGGCTCGAAAGATCCATTCCAGCATTTCTTAAATTGACTGACAGATTTGGAAAATTTTCTGGCTAAAATATGGGACCTTTTTATATAATTTCTTGAAAATAACGAAATGGTAATACAAGAAATGTTAAATTTATCTCAATCAATGATTGATGTAAATGCGATGTACTTTTATTTGATTGGTAAAATGGTAATATTTGTCTGTCCAAGCCCATATGCAGTAAAAGTGTATTTTCCTTTTTATTTTATTTAAAATGACTTTTATATTTCTTGCCCAGTGTAATTGAACATGTGGATGCTGAGGGTGGGAGGGTGGGAAGATAGTTAAAAATTGTTTTCTTTGAAGATTTTTCTGTTGTCTCATATGCTTTCTCAATAAAGACATGTTTAATATAAATATCTCTCTTTGGAGTGAACTTTGAGATTTGTAACTTTGTCGATTTTGTATGCACAAACATACACTACACTGACTAAAATTCAAAAGTAAAAAAGCATAATAGAACCCCTTTAATGTCATATTTGTTCACCCTTCTGT
Source organism: Gymnocypris eckloni scoliostomus (assembly GCA_027564155.1). NCBI lineage: Eukaryota > Metazoa > Chordata > Actinopteri > Cypriniformes > Cyprinidae > Gymnocypris > Gymnocypris eckloni. The sequence goes on along the minus strand of CM050414.1, from coordinate 48,733,442 downwards.
AAGGACTAGAATGCAATTGACATAATCTACTCCTACTTGGCAAAAAAAATATGTTATATTTGTATTCCTTTGTTATCATGAAACGATTTTTTTATATCTTCAAAGATTAGTGGGTGTATTGTTTAACTGTGAACATGATTGTGTTATCCGGCATTACATACTGCATGAACACGATGACTTATTGTAATGATTGGTCAGAGGCGAGTGGATCCACTTGCAGCAATATTTATTAGACAGAATCAATCAGGCAATGGTCAGCAGGCAGAACAGGAGTATCAGAGGCAGAGCAGAGACGTAAACAATACCAGGCAGGGGTCGAGGTCACAGGCACAGGTTCAGAGTTCCAAGGTCAGGCAGTCCGGGGTCAAACACAGAGATAGCAGGATGAATAACGCTCAGAAATGTCAGCCGGGGCAAGAACAAGACGTGTGTAGGGAAGTGTGCTGCTTATATGTGGGTGAGTGAATGAGGTGCAGGTGTGGCAAAACAATCAGGGCTAATGAGTGAATGGTGACAGCTGTGTGATTGGTGTAATGGTGGACGGGAATGTGTGTGTGCAGTGAATGATGGGAGATGCAGTCCATGGGGGATGTGCAGTTGTAGTGTGGTGAGTGGCGACCAGATTCGTGACACTTATATTTAACTTAATATTGTAATATTACACTTCAATTTCAGTAGAAGCAAAGTGTGCTGACTATATTTTGAACTTTATATTTTCTCTTCCTGTCTTATAGTCGTGGAATAGACTGAGAAATAAACGTGGACAAGACTTTGTTCTGACAGTCAAAAGTAAGAAAAATAGTACTGGTAATTTTCTGTCAGGACATTTTCTGTTACCTTTATGGGCAATATTGTATATGCTTATTTCATACTATACATTTAATGTTGATTTTAAAATATACTATACAAATATTTTAACCACCAAACCTGGGTTGGAAATCTCTCTCCGTTGCCGTTGGACCAATGTGTGCTGGGTTGCTGTCTTTGTTTCTGATTTTGCTGCACCTTTCATCAATTTTAAAACTCTCCCATTAAACCTATTTAACCTTATTCTATCTCAGAAGCAACAAAGGTGTTTTGCAATTTAACATGAACATGATACAATTAGGCCTACTTTAAAGACACGTAATATAAAGTGGGACCAAAATGTGTTCCATTTTCTTTCATAAAAATATTATAACACATTTTATTTATTTTTGATGTGGGAATTGTTTTAGAGGTTTTGTGAATGTCCAGGATTTAAGAGAAAATGTACATCAGCTCTCAGTTCAGCTCCTTCACATATTACCATGTATAGATATGTGCATAATGTAGAATGTGTACATACAGTGTATAATGCGTATTGATTACTAAGTATGTCTTTACACTGTGTGTACTAAGTATATGTGTGTTATTTTGCACATTGTCTTCTTTACAGTCTGTAAGTATATACTTTCTATATGTAAATTGTATTTTTTGTTGCACTGTCTGGAGCATGCTCTCAAGAATTACACTCACCAAGGCACTTGTGCTGTGGTGATGTGACAATAAAAGTGATTTGATTTGATTTGATTTGAGTTCAAAAGAAGCAGTTCTTGTAGCCTACTTGTGAGATGGGCTAAACAGAAAATGTGTGTGTGAGTGTGTGTGTGTGTTATCCTTTTGTGTTCTTAGAGTGATGGTGTTGTCACATTGATGTACAAGCAGTGGCGGACTGGCCTTCAGGAGCACCGGGAGTTTTTTCCGGTGGGCCGCTGTACAATGTGGGCAAAGTAATATATTAAAAAAAACCTGATTGTAGTAAATGTACGTATATCCTTTCATTGGCCCAGACGAATGGCCCGGTGTCCTGACATTTTATCCTATCCATCAGATTTTCCTACCTCTGCTTACTGCGCATCCGCGAAACAATATTGTATCCTTTTTCTTACGCTAAACAACAATATTTAATCTATCTGTACTACTGTAAGTGTAGTTTAGGGTTGGGGTAGGTGTAAACTTTGATAAATCACAATCTAATAGGTAGAAAAAATGTATTGTTGGTTTCCGCTACTAGATGTATCCCTTCTATCCACAACCGCGAATATGACACGTAATTACTGTATGTACATTACTGTAAGGGTAATTGTAGGGTTGTGGTAGTGTATACATTAATAAAACATAATTTAACAGGTAGAATTTTTCGTTGTTGAATTGCACTACCATAATGGGAGGTAGCAAAATCTGACAGGGTAGGACAAATCGACAGAACACCGGCTCGCGCAGCCCACTTTATTAAAAAAAAATCGAATTAATGTATCGTGCTTCGGCTCAAATGCAATCGTCAAAGTCCAAACGTTTGAAACAGCCAATCAAAGTGTAGAAGGCGGGGTTTACCGTTCACAGGTGCTGAGCTGCGCGCGACTTGAATGCGAGCTCAGGTAAGATGTAAGCAGCTAACAATGACGCATGACGAGACAATTCAGCAATATTTGCCAACCGTTTAGTTAAACGTCAGAAATTAATTTTCAGGAATGCAAACTACTACTGGCCTTATCAAATTTCTCAGATGTTAATGCCGTTATTCGAGTCGTCACAATGTAGGCTATATAATGCAGTTTACAGCAGACCTGATATAAGAGTTAATTTAAATCTGCTTTCTTCCGTGATTTCACGTGTCTAAGAAAATGTTTTAAAAATATATATTAAATAATTCCCAATCTTACTCTAAAACATTGTAAATCTGAAGACTTTTGCTTTCGAGTGCTGTGCATATGAAAGTGATTTATTAGGCTTTAGGCCTAATACAAATATAATATTAATTCACATGCATTAGCCTATTTTATATACTAAAAGTTTGAAGTAATTAAGGCTTTTATTGATTTGTTTATGTTATGAAGCCAGTATGGGTCATATTGGTTGGCTGCTTGTTTTTTCTGTGTTTGTTTTACAGGATGGAGTTCGGGTGCGTGACATCGGGACTTACACCTGTGTTGGAGCTGATGGCGGCAGATTTAAGCAGCTCCCTTCAGTTGCAAGGCGGGCTCGTCTTCCTTCCTCGTGCTGTTTTATATCGTTTTCCGAAATTAATCTTACTTTAATAAATGTAATTCCTTTAGTTCCATCGTGTTTGTCTATAAATGAACGTGACAATTTATTTTAAAGAAGATTTAATTTATTTGATCAAAAATACAGTAAAACAATAGCCTGTTATGAAATATTACATTTAAAATAGTGGTTTTCTGTTTAGGATGTTTTAAAATGTAATTTATACCTGTGATCAAAGCTGAATTTTCAGCATCATTACTCCAGTCTTTAGTGTCCTTTCAGAAATCATTCTAATGCTGCCTAATTTGCTGCTAAATTATCAGTTATTATCTGTGATACATTATTAATAATGTTTTTATTATTGGTATAATGGTTCTCAGTTAAAGAACAGCATTTATTTTAAATATATGTACTTTGTAATATCTTTACTGTCACTTAAATCAATTTAATCAAAGCATTTTTTGTATTCTATAATCTTTGATTTAATGCAACATTGTTGAAGAAAAATATTAATGTCTTTGTTTTAATCTTACCCAAGACTGAATTGTATCACATTTTCCACAAAAATATGAAGCAGCACAACAGTTTTCAACATTGATAATAATCAGAAATATTTATTGAGCAGAAAATCTGCATAGAATGATTTCTTAAGATCATGTGACACTGAAGACTGGAGAAATTATGCTAAAAATTCAGTTTCAAAATCAGTCATTGAAGTTGATACAATCTTAACATTGGATCATTTACTTTAACTTCTTTAAATGAATATTTAAACATTTGTAATAATGAGGAATATTTATGCTCAGTTATTTCAGTTTAAACCATTTGTGAAGTGAGTTTGACATTGTTCAGTAAACACACGGACACTGGAGGGTTTGATTATGGAGTTTAATATTGAGGTGAAAAGTTTCAACAGTTCCTATATACAGTATGGTAGCTCGTGTCTGTTATTAGATAAGACAGACTATTGTTGTTGTGTGCATCTGTGAGTGTTTAGAAAGGGGTCAGGTAGTGATCAAAGGATTTGGGGAACTTGATTCCAGTCACACTCGGTTTCCCTCCTTTGGTAAAAGCCTGATATATCGTCACGTGAGCACACACATCATCCCCAGCAACCATCACCTGATAGAGAGAAAAATCAACTAGGGTTTAATGTAGACAAACACTTTACACGTTCGACTACATTTGTCCAGCAATGCTACAATATTAAGAAAAGTTTTATCTAATGCAAATGCAAGAAGATTGACTTGATGCATTTTAACTTCCAGTGAGGACGGACAAATGACTTGACACATCACACCTGCAGTTGACTAGTTGATATTGGGTGGCATGCAAGTCATTCCTTGAGTTTCACGAGCTTAAAATCCATACAAATACAAATGAACAAAAACATTAATTTACCTTGACCAGGTAATGTTCTCCTGTCACAACGTGAAAGCGATAGACCACAGGAATGTACATCTTAAAACAAATTCCATACTTCTCCTCGACCTCTGTCCTCACCTGAATAAATAGGCAGACATTATTATTATTGTTGTTATAGTAAAACATTACAATAAGAACCATTTATTAAGTTAGCAATACACAACATTAGTAAACATGAACTAATATTAATAAATGCTGTATTTTAATCAAAAAAATAGGCATTTTAGACAATTTGAATATTTTACTGAACATCACTTTTGTTGAGTTTAGAGTTTAATAAAGGATCAATCAAGAGTGATTATACATATACACACACACACACACACACACACACACACACACACACACACACACACACAGAAGTTATTAAGTCTGAATTTATTGCATAAAGTAGGCACTTGCATGTATCATTCATATAGTGCTACATGTACATAAAAGAAAATGTGTGTAAACTAAAACAAAACCAAGCAATAATAGATTTTTTGCAAGCAATATTATGGCATCAATAATGACAAACAGCTTACTGGCTCATAAAAGACTGCATTTACTCTATGATTGATTTTGGGTCTCATACCTCAAGGCAAATCTTGATCACTTCTAGAGTAACCGGCTTCACTTCGGTCCAGTCTCCACATGTGTCCATTACTGCAGTGTGCTGATGATCAGTGTAGAGAAGAGGATTGTAAATCAGTCAATCTGACTCCCAGAACCAGGTCCTGCACTTTTAAAGTTAAGATCACATGACCTGGAGAATTGTGGGAGGGGCTAGCACAAATGTGGCAGTGAACTATCGTTAGATGTTTGTTTAAATCACCTAACCACAATGTTAGGCAAAAGTAATAATTTTTGTCAAGTCAAGATAACATTTATTTTGTATAGCACGTTTCACAAACATATCACCCTGCAGCCCAAGACTGGTTTTCCACTGAAGCTAAGCAGGGTTGAGCCTGGTCAGTACCTGGATGGGAGACCTGGGGAAACTAGGTTTATATTGGGGTATGCAGTATATGCAGTGCAGAGGGTTATGCCAAAACAAGTCTTTGAAAATTGTCTTTAAATAAAGCTTTAAAAATATTTGAAAAATTACATTTGTTAAGGGACAATTTTTGTTTAGCTTTTTAAATGAGTAAAAATAATACAAAATAATATCCCCCCAAACATCTTGTAATAAATTGACAGCTAGAAAAGATAGAAAAACACAAAGTGTTTCAATTTATTCATGCATGAACTTTTTCTGTTACAGTGCAAATTAAATTACATCCCTGTTTAGCAAATACAATCATTTTAATGCTTTGTACATGAGTGTTCATAAAAAAATAAGTTTTAAATATATATTTTTATTTTTGAATAATTTACTGTTTTAATCACTTATATTTTAGTTTTTAACCACTCTTTCATAGTGTGTAGAAATATGCAAATAGTTTCATACTGAAAGTTGACTGCTTTAGTATAAGTATAATAGTAAAATAATGGTATATTTACTTTTACTGTTTTTACTTATTTTATATTTACTGTTGTGTCCCACAGACAGTGTTGGGGAGTAACTAGTTACATGTAACAGAATTACTTAATTTAATTACAAAATGAAAGTTATTGTAATTAGTTACAGGTTCTAAGAAAAATGTGTTATTAAATTACAGTTACTTATGAAAATATACAAAATTACAAAGGGGATTACATCTTATTTTATTTTTTCACACACAGTCCCACATACAGGTTTAATTGATTGCTGAAGTGACTGCTCTAAAATATGAAACCCCAATGTTTCAGAAGTTTATCCTGTAACATGCTTATTCGATAACTCGTATATTTCCTATTTGGGTTTATGTATATGCTTTTTAGTTTTTTTAAGATTAACAGCTTTTTTCTAAGGCAATGTTAGATTCCAGTGTTTCCCGTCATAGCTATGCAAAGATTTGATTTCAAATACAGTATCATAGCTATTAAACTATATCATGTTATGATTTTAAATCTGTATTTAACCTCAGAATGATTTAAAGTAAGTCTGAGTTTGTAGTGGCTGTGCTTCAAAGGGGACATCGGATGCCCATTTTCCACAAGTTGGTATGATTCTTTAGGGTCTTCTCGAAATGGTCTCAGTGGTCGGGTAAAACAACACCTTTTTACCTTTTCAAAACAACTCTGTTCACAGCAACTTGTTTCGCTGCATATCGCTTTACATTCGCTTCCTCTCTTCTGTGGAAGAGCAAAGGTGATTTGCAAATAATCATAAAAAATATAAAGTGTGAGACTTCTTCTGGAGGTGCAGCTGAATCATTAACAATGGTTACAGCTCTATCCTTGAGTTTTAACTTTTTAACAAAAACTACCTTGAATTGTCCTTCATTCTGAAAACAGTCTGGAGCAAAAAGATTTGAGCAGCCAGACATAAACAAATTTAGTGAAAGTGAAGTGACGTGTGGCCAAGTATGGTGACCCATACTCGGAATTTGTGTTCTGCATTTAACCCATCTAAGTGCACACACACACACAGCAGTGAACACAAACACACTGTGAACACACACCCAGAGCACTTGGCAGCCATATTGCTGCGGCATCCGGGGAGCAGTTGGCGGTTTGGTGCCTTGCTCAAGGGTCTCACCTCAGTCTTCATATTGAAGGTGGAAGAGCGCTGGTTATTCACTCCAAAATCAAAATGGCTTGATAATTGAGACTCTTTAGGTTTTGGGGGATTAAAGAGGGATCATCATTTTAAAATAATTATCATTGTAGGATGTTGTGTCCACACACTGCCAAGACACATTTTTATGCAAATAAAGATATTTGGCATCCAATGTCTCCTTTAAAATTAAATAGTACTTAATTAATCGAATTAATCTTAATTCAAGTGATGAAGGATTTAGAAAAAGTCTGACAGTATTCAGTGTTGAGCACTACTGTAAGGTTAACCCTGCCTGCTTTACATGTTTGAAAGCGATTAACAGATGAAAACGTTAGAAATTTAGAAAAGTAGTCAAAAAGTAATCAGTTACATTACTTTATTAAAGTAATTGAAAAGTTACACTACATATTACATTTTAAGTAGGGTAACTTGTAATCTGTAACCTATTACACTTCCAAAGTAACCTCCCAACCCTTCCCACAGACAATAAATCATAAAGCTGTTGAGTTGCATGGAACTCTTCTAAAAGGTTTTCTCACACCAGATATTTCTTCCACATACTTCAAGAGAAAAGCTTTTTGTGTGATGACGTGTTCATACATGTCAAGTTCCATGAATATAATAGACAAAAATAGCATTTTGTTTCACGTAATTTATTAATTGAGTGCATGAATTAAAGTTATTTGTAAAGTAATGATTTCTTACATCATGAATTGTCTTTTGGTGATCTAGATTTTCATTTGTTTGAAATAAGCGGCAAAGTGGACACAACTTGGAAGTCGACTGTCATTAACCAGTTTACAAAAGACTGATATTTACCTGAGCTTCATGTCCAAAGCAAATCACAAATAAACTGGAAGAGAGGATAAATAAAGACTGCCTTAAAGAAAGAAAATAAGACTGAATAAATGTAAATACATTTAAATTTCGATAAAAGTACAACCAAAAATAGGCAACAGTCAATGTTCTCCTGACAATTCACTGCAAATGAGCATTTTCATTCCCAAATCAACATGTTGTCATTATTTACTCACCTTCATGCAATTCCAAACATATAACTTTAATTTTGTATTTAATTCAAAACTTCTTCAAACATAAAATACTCTTTATAATGTTTTTTTTCCATCTTACAGGTCATTGTGAGTGACTCACTATTAAACTCCCAAATAATGTATAATATTTTAAGTACATATAAAACTTATCAAATAATTGATCTTGTTTTATTTATTTTTTGTACCATCGTGGCCGATGTGGCAACACTTGGCGTCGTGAATGCCTGTGGGTCTTTGGGATGCTAGAGGTTGATGGTATTTTCAGAAGACCCATTCTGAGACTCGTCAAGGACCGGTCAAGGAAAACACTTTTAAGCCAAATTCAACAACATATCAGACCCAGAACATCAATCCTTACGGATGAATGGCATGCCTACAAGAGACCGCTTTCCCAGTATGGATATCATCAGTATTCTGTCTGCCATAAAATACACTTTATTGATCCAGGGACTGGTTCTCATACTCAGCACATTGAGCTTGCACCTTGGCCTAATTACAAGTTGGAAATATGGCATCAAAGAGAAAATCGTACTCCTGAGTCTTTGAAAACTCACCTCAAAATGATAGAGTGGCACCACTGGTTAGGTGTACTTCATTATGATGGTGTCTTAGGTAGACTTATCCATGATGTAAAAAAGCAAGATTTGCAGGATGCTGTAATTAAATGTTTTTGCAGTGATATGGACCAAACGCTGCATGGCTTACCCAACCATTGTACTGTTTTCATTTCATTTTGCATGAATCGCTCTTCAAATGCAATAAAATATCATTGTATCAATTTTAATTATTATTAATTTATTATTATTATTATTATTGGATGATTTATTTTATTTCTCTAACACCTGTACATCTCTTTTACAACATTTTAAAATGTCTATTATTTTGGAGGAAATAAATAAAAAAACATTATGAAATGAAAAATATTCATGACGTTGTTATAAAATAATTTGACAGAGTATAACATTTAATTACATTTTAATGACAAATTACATTTGCAATAACTGTGCAAATGACACTTAATGACAGTTGTCATAAACATATAAACATGCATAAACCCTCCTTCACAGTCATGATATGTGTCATGTCATGATTATGAAGGTGTCATGTCAGTCTTATCAAGTAATCTTATCAAGTGACTTATCAAGTACCTTCAAGTAAGCTGTTAACCAAATGTGTAATATTTCAAGTAAAAGTACATACAAAACTGTATTCTAAAGTCATGTGATTTAGAATATGCAGCATGAAAATTATAGAGTCATTTTTTGGTGGTTTAATTGTTTTTGTATGGAAAAAGGTCGCATGGTAATTCTTTCAGGTTTTTCCTGTTGTGTCCCACAGACAATAAATCATAAAGCTGTTGAGTTGCATAGAACTCTTCTAAAAGGTTTTTCTCACACCAAATATTTCTTCACACATACTTCAAGAGAAAAGCTTTTTGTGTGATGACGTATTCATACATGTGAAGTTCCATGAATATAATAGAACAAAATGTAACATTTTGTTTCACGTAATTCATTCAGTACATTAATTATAGTGATTTATAAAGTGATGATTGTTTGCATCATGAATTGTCTTTTGGTGATCTAGATTTTCATTTGTTTGAAATAAGCGGCAAAGTGGACAACTTGGAAGTCGACTGTCATTAACCAGTTTACAAAAAGACTGATATTTACCTGAGCTTCATGTCCAAAGCAAATCACAAAAAAGCTGGAAGAGAGGATAAATAAAGACTGTTTGAAAGAAAGAAAATAAGACTAATTAAATTTAAATACATTTACATTTAGATAAAAGTACAACCAAAAATAGGCAACAGTCAATGTTCTCCTGACAATTCACTGCAAATGGGCGTTTTCATACCCACATTAACATGTTGTCATTATTTACTCACCTTCATGCAATTCCTAACCTATGACTTGAATTTGGTATTTAATTCAAAACTTCTTCAAACATTAAATAATATTTATAATGTTTTCCATCTTACAGGTCATTGTGTGAGTCACTATTAAACTCCCAAATAATGTGTAATATTTTAAGTACAAGTACAAACAAAGCTCTATTTTGAAGTAATGTTATTTAGAATATAGAGCATGACAATTATAGAGTAATTTTTATTGTTGTTGTAATACTTTTTTGCTGGTTTAATTGTTGTTGTATGGAAAAAGGTTGCATGAAAATTATTTCAGATTTTTTCTTTTGTGTCCCACAGACAATGAATCATCAAACTGTTTCAAACAACATGAGAGGGAGGAAATAATAACATAAATTTCATTCTGGAGTGAATTATTCCTCTAATTATGTTGTGTCATATTTCTGAAGCTGATCTGAATGAATGAGAGATGTTGGATGTAGACTGCGTGTCCAGTACTACAGACTGACACACAAGGGGCCCTATTTTAATGATCTAAGCGCATGGTCTAAAGCGCATGGTGCAAAGGCACCCAGGGCATGTCCAAAAACACTTTTGTGACTCGGGCGGCATGGCGGATCAGGGGAATCCGTGGGCTCTGGTGGCGCTGTCGAGAGCGGGCTCTGGTGGGCGGACACTCGAGGGCATTCTGGAAGCGCAGACACCTGGGGGCGCTCGGGAAGCACGGACACTTGGGGTGCTCGGGAAATACAGACTCCTGGGGATGTTCTGGAAGCACAGACACTAGGGGGAGCTCGGGAAGTGCTGACTTTTTGGGAAGAGCTGACTCTTTGGGGCGCTCGGGAAGAGCTGACTCTTGGGCGCCGAAGAGCTGACTTTGAGGCGCCGGAAGAGCTGACTCTTTGGGGCGCTCGGGAAGAGCTGACTTTGGGGGCGCTCGGGAAAGAGCTGACTATTTGGGGCGCTGGAAGAGCTAACTCTTTGGGGCGCTCGGGAAGAGCTGACTCTTTGGCGCTCGGGAAGAGCTGACTCTTTGGGGCGCTGGAAGAGCTGACTCTTTGGGGCGCTCGGGAAGAGCTGACTCTTTGGGCGCCGAAGAGCTGACTTTGGGGCGCTCGGGAAGAGCTGACTTTGGGGCGCTCGGGAAGAGCTGACTCTTTGGGGCGCTCGGGAAGAGCTGACTCTTTGGGGGCGCTCGGGAAGAGCTGACTCTTTTGGGTGCTCGGGAAGCGCTGAACTGGACGGAACCAGCAGTGACAACGACATGACCAGCGGAGCGAGAGCTGGACGGGACCAGCGTAGATTTAGGAGGGACTTTGGAGTTTGGCAGGCGGGGGGAGCCGTTGGAGGTATGTTGAGATTCTTGGCATGGGGTGAGCTGGGGAGGCGCCACACGTTCCAGCTGGAGTGGGATGACAAGACTCGGGGATTACCTCAACTTCCAAATCGGAACCATTAAGAAACAGTACAAGATAGATAAGCTTGATCAGAGGAAAATTACTGATGGTAAGATCGCAGCGTATAGTCTCGTAATCCAACCCCAGATGGAAGCATGCACTTAGAGCGATGTCGTCCCATCTCAACCGGGTAGAGACCTCAAGAAAAACTCTTCCACATATCTCTTCAGACCTCAGACCACCCTGCCGCAATCCCCACAGTGCGTCCTCAGCTGCAGTCATAGTTGGTCGGTTGTTCTGTCACACTGCTCACTGGCATAGAATGAAGGAGACGAGGAGATACTCCAAATATGAGCTCTTTACTTCCACAACATACAGAGAATCCAACAGAGGAACACATAGAAAAATGTAATATGACGTTTAACAACCGACAGGAAACATGGGGCAAAACAGACTATAAATAGACAGAACTAACTAGATGCACCTGGAACATAATCAAGACACACGGCTGGGACTAACTGAACTAATAATGAATTGGAAACAGGAAGGACTATATATGGGCACGAGAGGAAGGGAGACAGAAGACATGGGGACACAGGTCTGACACTTTTAATGTCCCCTCTATATTAAATGTATAAAATATGTTCAAGTCATACAATTTAAAATGATTAAAAATATGATTCAGTTAGGGTCCCCCCTAATGAGACAGTCATTATCATTATAGCAAGCAGTTTTTCCTAATTCTTATTTTGGCTAATGGCTTTAATGGAAATGAATCAGAATAAGTGCAAGTATGTTGCCGTTTTCCCCCCCAAAAATGCCAACTTCAACATTATTTCATTGTTCTGTTAAGCCAATTATTTAGAAACTATTAAGCGGTACATCAAAAATAGTTTGTGCTTGCAGGATGACATGGATGATGCAATATTAATCTGAAACTAATTTTTCTGAGTAAAAATCCAAATGACAGATCAAAAAGATTGATATATTTTTTTAAGCAGTTCAAACATGTAAATTTTTAAAGCGGTCCTATTATGCTCTTTTACAAAGTCTGGATTTAGTTTTGGGGGTGTCCTAGAACATGCTCTCACGTTTGGTGGTTCGAAAATCGCATTATTTATCACATAATTTACATTATTACAATACCTTTCTCCCCAGCCTGACACAAACAACTCGATTAGTTCCGGGTTTGATTCCCTTGCTCTCAAAAATGTTAGTTCTTAGTTTAGTTTACTTTATTTTAGTTTAGTTTTTGAATTTGGCCAGCGGTTATGAAAACATGAATGATCATTTATTTTAAAACGGTGCGCTGTCGCATTTTCTACAAACAAATCAGTCAAATCATGCAACGTGAATGTCGTAATGTCTCTTGCTCAAGACTAAAAAAGCGAGTTGAATGCATAGCTAGCCACGGAAGAGACAATCGCTTTCCGACAGGCCCGGAGTGGCCATCGGGAAAACCGGGAGAATTCCCAGTGGGCCGCTCTGGCCCATTCATAAATTGGGCCGGCAGACTCGCCTGCTTTTTTTTTTTTTACATACACATAATGACGTATATGTGTTTAAGTTACCGTGTGACTGATAATTAAGCTAATACCACTAGATTTGAATTTATCATTAAAATGTGACGTTTTCTGTTGTCAGAGCGCGCGCGCACTCTCTCTTCCTCTACACAAGTGCGTGTCCCAGGTCATTGCCATGGAGACAAACCGAAACCATAATGCTGTTGTGTGAGTTAGCGAGAGTGCGCTAATCACGGGAAGAATAAAATGGATAGTACAAAAAAAAAAGATTCCTAGAGGAGCTGAAAAAGCCAGGCTAAAAAAAGAATGATTTCTTAGTTTGTACTTTCTTTATTTATATCCCTGCAATCAGTTTCACCAGAGACAAATTGCTGGATATTCGGAAGTACACACCACTTGATTCTTCACCTGTTTTCATCTATTCTGATTTTTTGCTGGACATTGTAGTTGGCAGAGCAGCGGTGATGTATAGACACAGCAGGACGCGCAGATGAGGGAAGCAAGCCGGCGCGCTTGTGGAGCTCAGACAGCGTGGCTTCCAGACAGCACTGCCTAGCATCCATCTAGCGAATGCTAGAATCAATGGGGAAATCACACGGCAGCGGGACGTGCTGTTCTGATCTAGAAATGCTCTTCATTAACTGCAAGCCATTCTATTCGCCACGGGAGATTTGTTTGTTTATTCTCGTGCTTGTTTGCATGCATGCGCAAGCATATGTGAGCTCAGCTTTGCAGGAACTCGCTGATCAGATCACAGAGACAGAACAAAAACATCCGGACTCTGTTTTAATCATTCTTGGGGACTTTAATAAAGCAAATCTCTCCCGTGAACTGCAAAAATACAGAGAGCACATCACATGTCCCACCAGAGACAGTAATATATTGGATCACTATTACACAACAATAAAAGATGCATTGCACTCTGTCCCACAGGCAGCTCTGGCGCTCTCTGATCACTGTTTGGTTCATTTTATACTGACCAACAGACAGAAACTAAAATCTGCTAAACCTGTATTAAGAACTGTTAAAAAATGGACTAATGAAACAGAAATGTTTTACAAGCCTGTTTCGACCTTACAGATTGGACTATTTTTGAAGCTGCTACCACCGATCTGGACGAGCTCACAGAGACTGTAACATCATATATCAGTTTCTGTGAGGATATGTGCATTCCTACCAGGACTCATTTAACCTACAACAACGTCAAACCATGGTTCACTAAAAAACTCAGACAGCTCCGTCAGGCCAAAAAAGATGCTTACAGGAAGGGGGATACAGTCTTGTATAAACAGGACAAATGCACACTGGAAAAGGAGATCAGAGTGGCAAAGAGGAATTATTCCGGTAAGCTAAGGATTGTCTATGTTACGTACGTAACCCCCGTTCCCTGATGGAGGGAACGGAGCCGTTATGTCGTGACGACATAGGGGATTTACTTGGAAGCCCCGATCACTCTGACTTAAGAGTAAACGCCAATGAAATTGGCTAGTGGATTTTGCATACCTGAGCCACTCCCCGAGCATACAGGGTATAAAAGGGCGACAGGTGCGTCCACTGATTAGGTTTTACGCTGAGGAGCCGAGACGAGTCCCTGGCAACCAGCGATGGTTCAAGATTGTGGCATGGGGACATAACGCGTCCCGTTCTCTCCATCAGGGAACGGGGTTACGTGACGTAACCTGGGCGTTCCCTATCTGTCGGTCACTACGAGTTATGTCGTGGCGACATGGGGGCCTATGGAAGCGCCACAAGCTGAACCTCGTCACAACCTTGTGGCATGCAGATGTTGACAAGCGAGCGTGTGACAGACAAATGCCATGCAAAAGGTTGCAACCTTCCTACCACCCTAGCGCAAATTCGCTAACCTTGGTGCCCACCGGGACCACTGAGTACATCGCTGCTGGAGATAGCCAAGCCGCTGTTCCTTTCCCCACGGAATCGGAAGGGATTTCGACCTTCAGTGAAAGACAGCTTCAGGTCTTTCCTATTAGTTGTTACAGCTTGCCGTAACGGCAGGGAAGTGAGCCTTCCAGAGAAGGGTGCTACGGAGGCCACATCCTTCCCGAAGGGAGGTGACATGTGGAGACACTGATATGGACTGGCCCAGGCTAGGGGCAGTACTACATACGACTGGACTCTGGGGCAGATCCTACCTAGGAGTAGGGAGGAGGGCTGCCAGCAGAACCTGGCAGAAGCTCTGTCACAGGAAGACACGGGTTTACCATGAGGGAAACCTTACCATGGAAGAATACACATATGGGATTACCCGAAGGGGAATCAGGCCATACGGACACCTAGCCCAGTACAGGGGCTGACCGGAGACCCGGGCGAGCTAACACCAGTACTGGGCCTGGCATCAGACTGCTCCGCCCAGTCTGACTGCCGGGGGTGCTTGGAGGATTCTACCAGGGTTCATCCTCTGGGGAACTGAACTGGGGAGAAAAAGGCGCGTATCCCGGGTGAAGGGGAATGGCGCAGCAAGCGTGACACCGGCCAGTTCTTCCGCCCATTACTTACTCAGCACACGGGAAGAAACTGGCTCAGCGGAGATTGTAGAATTTTGCGAAGGTGTTCGGTGTCACCCAGCCCGCAGCTCTGCAGATGTCTGCCAAAGAGGCGCCCGTGCGCCAACGCATGGGAGGAGGCAACACTTCCTGGTGGAGTGAGCCCTCACCCCAGGGGCATGGCTCGCCTTGCAACTGGTGCATGCCAAGATGGCGACCTCCACTATCCAGTGGGCCAACCTCTGTTTGGAGACAGCCTTCCCTTTCTGCTGCCCTCCGTGGCAGACAAAGAGCTGCTCAGAGCTTCTGACGCTCCGGGTGTGGTCCACGTATATGCGCAATGCTCTTACGGGACACAGCAACGCTAAGGCTGGATCTGCCTCCTCCGAGGGCAGTGCTTGCAGGTTCACCACCTGATCGTGGAAGGGCGTGGTGGGAACCTTGGGCACGGATCCAAGCCGGGGACTCAAGACAACGTGAGTAGACCGGCCCGAACACAAGGCACTCTTCGCCTTACGCGCCTGAAGGTCCCCGACCCATTTGATGGAAGTGAGCCGGTCAGGACCGCTGTCTTAAGAGACAGGAACTTCAGCTCGACTGAGTCCAGCGGCTCAAAGGCCCCTATGAAGTCCAGCCAGGACGATAAAGAGGTCCCAAGAGGACACAAGGGATGACCTGGAGGCATTCATCCTCCTGGCCCCTTCAGGAACCTCACGATGAGATCATGCTTTCCCAGGGACCGCCGTCCACTGCATCGTGGTGAGCCGCGTCCTGTCCAGGAGCCACACATGGAGGTTCCATAGATCTGGACGCGGATGCCATATGGTGCCGAGCCCATGAAAGAGGATATCCTTCCTCAGAGGAATGTGCCAGGGAGGTGCTGTCGCGATGGAAATGAGTTCGGGAAACCAGGTCCGGGTGGTTCAATGGGCGCAACAAGCAGGACCTGCTCCTCGTCCTCCTGAGCTTGCACAGTGTCTGTGCGAGTAGGCTCACTGAGGGAGACATGCTTGCGCAAGGCCGAGGCCAGCTGTGTGCCAGTGCGTCTGTGCCGAGGGGCCCTCGGTCAGGAAAAGTACAGCTGGCAGTGGGAGGACTCGGGAAGCAAACAGGTTCACCTGAGTTTCCCCGAATCGACCCAGATCAGCCGGATCGTCTCGGGATGGAGTCGCCACTCTCCGGGGAATAAGAGCTGTCGTGAGACCGCGTCGGCTGCACGATTGAGCTTCCCCGGGATGTGAACAGCGCGCAGTGACTTGAACTGCATGGGACTCCAGAGGAGGAGATGGCGGGTGAGCTGTGACATGCGGTGTGATCATATACCTCCCAGCCGGTTGATGTACGAGACAGCCGCAGTGTTGTCCCTGCGGACTCACACGTAGTGAATGTAGCCAGTGCTGAAGTGGTCTCCAATGAAGCAATCCGAGCAGCGTGACTGCAGCTGCGGATGCCATATGCCCCAGGAGCCTCTGAAACTGTTTCAGTGGTACCACATTCCTGCCTCTGAAGGAAATCTGGCAGTTCAGCACTACTTGGGCACGTTCCTCTGTAAGGGCGTGCCGTCATACTCACCGAGTCTAACTCCACACTGAGAAAAGAGATTCTCTGCACAGGGGAGAGATTGCTCTTTTCCCAGTTGACCCCGAAGCCCCAACTGGCTGAGGTGCCGAAGCACCAAGTCCCTGTGATCGCCCAACTGCTCTCTGGATTGGGCTAGGATAAGCCAATCGTCGAGGTAGTTGAGGATCCTGACGCCCACTTCCCTAACGGGGTAAGGGCGCCTTCTGTGACCTTTGAGAACACACGAGGAGACAGGGAGAGCCCGAAGGGGAGGACCCTGTACTGCCATGCCCGACTTTCGAACGCAAACCGTAGGAACGGTCTGTGTCGCAAAAGGATCGAAACATGAAAGTAAGCATCCTTCAGGTCGATCGCTGGAAACCAATCCTGGGGCTGGATGCATTTGATAATGCGCCTGCGCGTCCGCATCTTGAACTTGTGTAAAGCCCGGTTCAAAACTCGCAGATCCAGGATTGGTTGAAGGCCACCACCTTTCTTGGGTACGATGAAGTAAGGGCTGTAAAACCCCTGCCTCCTCTCGGCTGGAGGGACCGGCTCGATTGCATCCTTTGCCAGGAGGACAGCAATCTCCTCACGCAAGACAGGGGCGTTCCGGACTGCCACCGACATCTCGAGAATGCCTTGAACTTGGGAGGTCGCCTGGCGAACTGAATCGCATAGCCGTGTGAGCCAGCGAGACAGGCTGGGCAGCGTGAGCCACGCCTCCAGACGCTGTGCAAGTGGCTCCAACAGAACAATCGACATACCTGTGGTGGTGCAGCGAAAGGAAGTGGGGTGGATGGTACAGAAGGCAGTGCGTTCTGAGGCATCCTCAACGAACTCCCTGGGTCCCAAACGGAACTGGACAGAGGAGCATGAGGAGGAATGTCGCCCCGAACTGCTCTCTTGGCTACTGGCAAAATGGGTCGTGGGCGAGAGTGAGGAAGCAGGGCGTCGCACACTGTCGTCCCATGGACCTGAGAACCAGGAGGAAAAGGAAATTGCTCTTTCTTGAGAAAGTGGGCACCATGGTGGACATCGCCTTCCCGAGGGACCGCGCTGTGACTTTCGTCGCTCGTAGAGCGAAGTCAGTCGCCGTGCGCAGCTCCTGCATTAACTACGGGTCGGTACTACCCTCGTGCACCTGTTTGAGCGCCTTGGCTTGGTGAACCTGCAGGAAAGCCATGGCGTGTAGGGCGAAGACTGCCTGGCCCGCAGCGCTATAAGCTTTGGCTGCGAACGGCTGTCAGTTTACAGGCCTTGGACAGGAGACGCGGACGGTTCCTCCAGTGGACGCACCTGTTGCCCTTTTATACCCGTATTCGGGAGTGGCTCAGGTATGCAAAATCCACTAGCCAATTTCACTGGCGTTTTCTCTTAAGTCAGAGATAAACGGGCTTCAAATAAAATCCCATATGTTGTCACGACATAACTCGTAGTGACCGACAGATAGGGAACCAATTCTCTTCCAGTGACTCCGCATCAGTATGGAAATGTCTGAAAGAGAAAACCAAATACAAATACAACACCATCTCCCAGCACTGTGGAGAATCAACAACTGGCAGGCCATTTTAATGAGTTCTATTGCAGGTTTGAAAAAACACCCCACACCGGACAGCTGGACACCTCTCCACAAAACCATTAACACCTCGAGTAACCCCCACTCTCTATATATAAAATTTTAATTCACATCTCGGAATATCCTGTGATGTCCACTTCGCAGGGCACTTAACGTTCGAATAGAACAAACGTCTGAAGCGATAAGAGAAACATACAAAATGTGCAGAGTGGGGGGGAGGGGTGCGTTGGAGACTGGAATTGAGAACCGCTGCTGTATGCCAGTGACTGCACATCTAAAGACCCCTCTGTCAAGCCCCTGAAGTTTGCAGACGACACCACACTGATCGGCCTCATCCAGAACGGTGACGAGTCTGCTTACAGGCAGGAGGTTAAGGAGCTGGCTGCCTGGTGCAGTCTTAACAATCTGGAGCTTAACACGCTCAAAACTGTGGAGATGATTGTGGACTTCAGGAGAAACCCCCCTGCTCTGCCCCCACTCACCATCATGAACAGCACTGTGACTGCAGTGGAGTCATTCAGATTCCTGGGTACCACCATCTCCCAGGACTTGAAGTGGGACATTCACATAGACTCCATTGTAAGAAAAGGCCGAGCAGAGGGTGTACTTCCTTCACCAACTGAGGAAGTTCAACCTGCCACAGGAGATGCTGAAAAAGTTCTACTCGGTCATCATTGAATCTGTCCTCTGCACATCAATAACTGTCTCTACTTTGGTGTTTTTGCGCTCGTGCTCAGTACAGTCTTCTGAGCTTTTTCAAAGCTCAAGTCATTCGGTCAAAACATTGGCACTGGTTTTCTATCCAATAGGAACATACAGTCAATCATAGTGCATAGACTGTCAAAATGCTAACAATTAATGGAATTACAAAAACTGCATTATTTGTCATGTCTCAGTTCTACCTGCATATAATAGTAATTATTTGTAATTTTAGAAATTATATTAGTCATTTTTGTAATTTAGCCTTCAGTTTACCTTCATCTGAAAACCATTTTACATGTTTTAAATAGTGTTTTTAAATTTTTTACATTGTGTTTATTCATGGGCTGAAATGAGCTGAAATGTGGTACTTTGTTCACTAAAATAATTTCAATCTTACTATATCCAAAAACTTGCTGACTTTGCTGTTATTTAATAAATTAAATTCACTAGAATTTTATTAAATAGTACACGGGGATATATTTTTTATAAAAAATATTCATATTAATTAATGCATTTTAATTAACTATATACTTTAACATACTTAATATGTTAAAAATAAGTTTGAGAAAGTTCTCAGGAGTGTGGTGGTGGTGACGTTCAAGGCGAGCGACCGCGGTGCAGTAGTTCGTTTATAGCCTAAGTTGAACTTTTTACTCCTGGTGCTTTTATTTAGGCTTCAAAATTTGTCAAAGTTATATTATTTTGTGAAGATTATCTTGATGGACAAAACATGTAAGTTTCATAAACTATGATTGAACACAGAGCTTATTTTTTGTGATTATCCAAAAGCTTATGGAAAAACGTCCCAGGTTACGTATGTAACCATGGTTCCCCGAGGGAACGAGACACTGCGTCTTAAACGCTATGGGGAACGACCATCAGCTTTGTCCAGCTCTGAATCATATGTGTAATCAGTCAAAATTGATGGCCAGACGTCAGGTGCGGGTGACGTCATGACCAGGATGCTTAAAAGCACGTGACGTGCAGCCGGCGTCAGCTTCCAGGAATGAAGCAAAGCTCTAGTAGGGATGCCAGAGGTATGGCCCTGCGACGCAGCATCTCGTTCCCTCGGGGAACCATGGTTACATACGTAACCTGGGACGTTCCCCTCCGGGAACTCGAGCTGCGTCGTAAACGCTATGGAGAACGAGATGTCCACGCCGCCATACTTGCAAATCCCTGCTTAGTGTGTGGAATGCACAGCTATGGCAAGGGAATAGACGAGTCAGGAGTGGCTCGCAGAGCCAGGTTGTAGAACCTGGAAAGTTAGGGGCGTAGACCACCTACCAGCGACACAGATGTCCTGCACAGGTACACCTGCCAGAAGGCCTCCATACCTTAAGTTGAGTGAGCCTTGACTCCCAAAGTCGAGGGGAGATCAGAGGACTCGAGATCATAGGATAGCATCCAGATCTACTACTAAGCATAAGCTCCCTGGCCTCCACCGGAGGAAACATGTAACTAGAGAGTTTTGCCTACTGAAAGGCCACCAAGAGGGGCGTGGTAGGTCGCTATAGCCGCCACGTAGACCTTCAGGGTGGAGTGGGCTAACCCTGCGGAGAAACGGGCCTGCGAGAACTCCAGCACTGTACCAAACAGGCAGTTAACTGGATCAAGCAGGCGGTCTCCACACCCTGAGTCTCAACTTCAGGGCGTACAGTTTCCTTACTGAGGGAGCTCTAGATTGGAGGATGGTCTCAGCAACCTCAGTTGAAAAACCAGAGGCTATGAGTTGTGCCCCCTCGGGAGCCACACCCACAGTTTCCACAACTCTGAGCGGGGGTGAAAGATCATGCCCGCTGCCAGTGAGAGGAGATCCCTCCTGACGGGAATCCCCCATGGAGAGCCGTCGAGGAGAGAAATCGGGTCAGAGAACTATACTCGGCCCGGCCAGAACAGGGTTTTGCAATAGAAGGACCTCATCCATGCGCACTCTCTCTAGAACTCCCAGGAGCTGAACGATCGGGGGAAGGCGTACAGACGAAGCCTCAGCCACGATTGTACCATCCTGCCTCGACAGGATGGCTGCTCCTATATTGCCACGAAGGGAAGAACCCGATATTAATACGCTTTGCCCTCAAAGCACATTTCAGGAACTTCCTGTGATGGGGAAGGAGTATGCATCTTTTAGATCACTCGGTAGGGTGACCGGCAGGGGGCGGCCGATCTAGCTGCTCTAGAGACCTATAGAGAGAGAGAGAGAGAAGACTGAGAAGTCATGATCTGCATGAGCTCTTAGATTTTCTTCTTTGTTTGCTATTTTGAGATGAGAAATAGATGAAAAATCTACAAAATCTAGAAGAATACTACATACAGACATACAATTGCATGAAAAGAACTCAGAAAATACAGTATTTTTGTTTTTAAAACCAAATAATCAACGCAGAGGATCAGAGGATCAAACTTCTAGCAACAGGCCTGTTGGAAAATTGGAGGGAAAGTTAAAAAGAGAGAAGATCAACTTATCCAAGGAGGGAGAAGCAGTGAGTACAACTAAAACTGCACTGGAAACCTTTTTTAGCAGGTTTGCTTATTTTTTTCCAAATATAAGGGCATAGAATTGATATCTTTAGTATTTTTATAAGCTAAAATGCTAAAAAGCTAAAGCTATGGCTAGCCCACACTCTGACATTCCTCAATGTATCAATTCAAATGAGGCAGAGGAAATGAACCAATCAGAGGAGAAGCTGCAGTCACACCCCTGCCATATGCAGATGAGCTCCCCACTCACCACCATACAGTATCCCTCTGAGATCAAAACTGACTCTGCAAGGAAAAACTACAAGCAGAAGCTTCTTTCAAAGAATCCAGAGACTCTGTTTGCAGATCTATTCAAAACTGGAGAAATCTGCAACCTCATTTTCTTCTCTGATCACCCCAGTGCCTGGCATAAAGCCATCACCAAACACTACCCTCTGTAAAAAGAAGGCATCTGTAATGGGTGGAAAGTCAAAATCAGAGAACCAAAAGACCCTGATAGCACTGTGATAACCGTGAACATCTACAAAAACGGAACAGTCATGGTACAGGAACCTAAAATTATTCCAGGCTGACTACAGAGCAATAGCAGAAGCTACGAAACACGAGAAAGCTTTGCTATCTGAGAGTCTGTCATCAGAGCAGAATCCACAGAACAGCAGCTCAGATCTCAAGCCCACTCCTGCAGAAACAGCTAAAACTGAGAACATCCCATCCTCCCTGCTCAAATCCATCCCTATACTTCAGGAGCACTTCATGAAGCTGGAGGAGATGGTGCAGCTCAGAGAAACTGTACTCAAACAGCAGCAGTCACACACATGTGCAGCTCATACTGATCTCCAGCAGAACAGAGCACCAATCACAGAGACTGACAGCCCTCACACAGCAGATGAGAACGCTTCAGACGGAGAAGGACAGCTATCAGTGCGAGCTGACCGCACTGAGACTCTAGCTACAGGACAGAGAACAGTCCACACTAGAGATGAGGCAGCAGCTGAGAGAGAGCAGCAGAACAGCGAGATCCATGCCCTGAAAGAGCAGGTGAGAGAACTCCTCCTGGCCAGAGAAGAACCAGCACAGACACACAGAGCTCAAACACTGCCCTCCACCCCAAAGTCACCTAACACAGGGAGTCAACACCCACCCCTCAGCGCAGACTCAGAGACCCGACCCAGACAGCTCACAGCCATCACAGCGCCCCTGTCAGGCTCCCCAGCTCAACAGCATCAGCCCTCGTCTCAGCCCAGCACAAACCAGCACAGAGGAACCTGAAGTAGCTCTACTCATCGATTCAAACGGCAAATTTATTGATATAAAGAAACTTTTCCCCGACACAGAGCTGTTAAATTCTGGTGTCCCACCACTGACAAAGCCTTGGAGCTCCTGACAGAATCCCAGCTAGGCCGGCCCAACCACATTATAATCTACACGGGCACCAATGACCTGCGGAGCCAACAGGACCGATTGTCTGACTCCCTCAGAGCCGTCGTGGAAAAAGCTAGAGAAACCTTCCCCAACTCAAAAATCACCCTGTCCACTTTACTCCAGAGGAAAGATTTCCATCCCAAAACAATTAATAAAATAAACTCCAGCATCTCCAGACACTGTGCCCTCCTGCCCAACGTCCACTTGGCCCACCATCCAGACCTGGACACCGACTGCCTATATGACCACGTCCACCTTTATAAGAACCTGGTACATATTTTTGCAAAGAGACTCAAAGATGTCGCTCTAAACAGGACCAACCAGACAAGCAGAACCAGCTCTAACCCAACAAGACACGCTTCAGGAAACTACATCCCAGCCAACACCTCATCTAGAGCCCCGGCCGGAGCACCGCCCAGAGCTTCAGCGCCCAGAGCTTCAGCGCCCAGACCTTCAGCGCCCAGAGCTTTAGTGCCCAGACCATCAGCGGCTGGACCCTCACCCCCCAGGGGTCCACACAGAGCCTCAGTGCCCAGAGCGGATCCATACAGACAGAGACTGTTCTATAACAGCCCCACAGCTCCAACGGCTGAAACCCGTCCACAGCAGAGCCCGGCCCAGCCAGACAGACCGAGCTACGCCCAAGTTGTCAGCGGAGGAGCGAGTCGAGCTAATGCTGAACTCCACGACATCCAACACATGCTGAGTATCATCTGCTCTCACTTACTCACACATAGTGGACAGTGGTAAAAAAAAAAATATATATATATTAGTGGTGGGCGTTATCGGCGTTAACGTGCTGCGTTAACGTGAGACTCTTATCGGCGATAAAAAAATATCGCCGTTAATCTATTCTCAAAGTTGGGTTGGGAGCTGGGTCTATACTACGCAAGCTATGATGACTTTCACCCTGATATTTTAGCGGATGTATACCTAGCCGAATTGCACTGTAGGGGGCGAGCGAGTCTTGAACTAGAGGCTCGCAGTCCGTGATGGACAGATTGTTAACTGGTCTATGTGGTAATACAATCGGACAGGACATCCAAGCTCATTCATCAACCTCAAATATGGCTTTTCATCTGAAAGATGTATGTAGTATCAACTTTACATGGCCGCTCAATATGATGTTAACCTAGAAGTATGCGCTATTGAAGTGTTTGTGTGGAAGCGTTTGCGCAGGACAGGCTCGGTGCGCTCACTTGCTCTTAAAATCTCCGTCATTCTTGGTCATACAGATAAAAGTAGCCTAATACATCTTTCGAATCTGTAAAGACTCTCGTTTATTTGTGTGCACTCAGAATAACAACGAAGCGTTGCGCTTTTAAGCAAACAGGATGCGCTTTAGGTCTCATGTGAACTTGAGAATTCACTCCCGTGTCACCCTCTGCTTGAACCTGTGTGTATGCCTAACGTTACTGTGAAATTACCACATCAGGCGTGGCGTGCTAACATGGATGCAGCTATGAAGCCGCCGGGTTTGCTTCAGGGAACATTTATTTTAAGAAGCTTCCCAATGGAAACTGTAAACAGTTCATCACGACCTCTTATGTAGGCCTACAGTTCAAAATTCATGTTTAACTGAATAAACAGTTAGTAAACACAAGTTCATCTTATTGAACATAGTTTATTTTCATCACCAATTATCATAGTAGAACAGCTTTCTCAAGCAGTTTGTGATGCATTTTGGAAACAGGAGATGAGCCCCTGGTCTAATCGCCACCTGGCTTGAGAAACCCGTTCTCAAAGACTTACTTTTAGCCATTATTTGGGTAGCACACATATTCTGAATGCCTTCGGCAGAATTCAAATGAGCCATTTAATCTAGATTAAAAAATTAATCTATGCCCACCCTAATATATATATATATATAAATAAATAATAATATACAACAATAAATACTTTTCAATAAAATAATTTGATAAAATACCACTTTTTTCAAGCCACTTTGTTAGTGTAAGTGTACATGTATTTTAAAATGGATTTGTTGATGTTTTTGAGTTCTTACATAACATTACTTCCATCATTCATTATTTTCTTTTACTCTATTGTGTTTTTTGTATAATTCTCTTTTCTCAAAATGGCAAACAAACCATACCAATTATTTTAAAAGTCTGATGAAATCACTTAGTTTTTCCACATGGAATATTCAAGGTCTAAACTCCTCAGTCTTTGGCCTAAAAAGTAGAAATTCTGACTTTATGAAAGAACTTGAAGACATAGATGTCATCATCTTACAGGAAACCTGGTGTAGAGGAGATGTGTTCACTGGCTGTCCCTCGGGATACAGAGAGATAATATTACCATCAGTCAAACTTACATCAGTCACACAGGGGAGAGACTCGGGAGGGATGATCATCTGGATTAAATCTGAACTAGCCATAGAATTAGTTAAAAGAGATCAATATCACCTATGGCTGAAAATACAAAAAGGAATAATATCAGCATCTCAGCAGGTTTTCCTTTGTGCCATATATATACCCCCCCTCGAGTCTCCGTATTTCCAAGAGGAAACCTTTCAAAACATTGAACAAGAAATCAGCCATTTCCAGGCCCAGGAAATGTGCTTATGGGTGATTTAAATGCTAGAACCGGAAAAGAATTCGATTTCTTAGAATCACATGGTACCAGATTCATCACTGGCTATAACGACTTGTACCCTTCTTACCCCACCAGAGAAAACTGTGATCAGACAGTGAGCACGCTCACGGACGGCAGCTGCTGCAGCTCTGCCGAGGACTGGCTCTGTACATCGTCAATGGAAGACTGCGAGGAGACTCTCTCGGCCGATACACCTACAGCTCAGCTCTTGGTAACAGCACTGTAGATTATACTATCACAGATCTGGACCTTTCCTCTTTGAGAGCATTCACAGTCAAACCCCTGAAACCTTTCTCAGACCACAGCCAAATCACACTCTATATAAAACAATCTGAAACATCACCCACACCAATTAGGACACCATATCAAATGATCAAAATTATGTCATTCAAATGGACAGAAAACAGCGCCACTAATTACATCAATGCTGTTGAATCTCCAGAAATACAGTCCCTGTTACACTCATTCCAAACACAGGCGTACCCTAAAAACCAATTCGGCATCAATCAGGAAGTACAAGATCTAAACAACATATTATACAAAACAGCACAAAAGAGTAATTTGACCACTGTTAAACCAAAGAAAAAACGTTTAGAGACGGACAAATGGTTTGATTTGGACTGTAAGGCTCTGAGAAAAAACCTCAGAAATGTATCAAACCAAAAACACAGACAACCAGATAATCCGGACCTCCGCCTTCATTACTGTGAGGCACTAAAACAATATAAAGCCACTCTCCGCCGGAAAAAAGCACAGTTTTTGCAAAACCAGTTTGAAGAAATTGAAAAATCTATAAATTCACACAAATTTTGGGATAAATGGAAATTATTATACAAACCAAATCAAGAAATTCTGGCCATCCAAGATGGGGAGACGTGGAAAACTCATTTCCAAGAATTATATAGCCCAACCGAAATTCAAAATTCTAATCAAAATGAAATAATTAATAAACTAGACAATTTGGAAAGATCGATTAAAAGCGAATCAAAACCCTTAGATTTCCCCATAACACTGAGCAATTGGAAGATAAACTAAGGGTCCTTGAGCCCAAGAAAGCCTCGGTGTCGACAGCATCCTGAAGCGAGATGCTGAAACACACAGACCAACGCTTCAAACTGGCCATGCTAAAACTGTTCAATGATGTTCTGTGTGTCGGGTTCTTCCCTGAGATCTGGAAAAAGGGCCTCATCAGCCCCATTCACAAGAGCGGAGATAAATTAGACCCCAACAACTACCGAGGCATCTGTGTGAACAGTAACCTGGGGAAGGTGCTCTGCAGCATCTTAAACACCAGACTGCTGCACTTCCTTATGAAGCACAATGCCTTGAGTAAATGCCAAATTGGCTTTCTTCCAAAATGTCGCACATCCGACCACATTTTTACATTACAAACACTAATTGACAAATATGTACATCAAAACAAAGGAAAAATCTTTGCTTGTTTCATTGATTTCAAGAAAGCATTCAATTCAATCTGGCATGAAGGACTATACCTAAAACTTTTGAACAGTGGAATAGGGGAAAATTCTATGATTTGATCAAATCGATGTACACAGCCAGCCAATGTCTGCGGTTAAGGTGGAAGCAAAGAACCGAATTCTTCCCCCAGGGGCGTGGAGTGAGACAGGGCTGCAGTTTAAGCCCCACCCTCTTCAACATTTACATCAACCAATTGGCCAACATAATAGAACGCGCTCCCATTCAAGGTCTCACTCTACACGACACAGAGATAAAGTGTCTTCTCTACGCAGATGACCTGGTCCTCCTGTCGCCCACTGAAGAGGGGCTTCAGGACAGCCTGAATCTGCTGGAGGATTTCTGTCAGTCCTGGGCCCTGACGGTCAACCTCCAAAAAACTAGAGTCATGATGTTCCAGAAACGCTCCAGATCTCAGGGACCAACACACACATTCACACTAGCACACAGAACCATCGAAACCACAAAAACATACACCTACCTCGGCCTGAAGATAACTCCGACCGGTAGCTTTACTTTGGCTGTGAATGAACTCAAAGAGAAAGCTCAAAGGGCTTTCTATGCCATAAAAAGATCCATTAAAATTGACATCCCAATCCAAATCTGGCTCAAACTTTTCAAAGCAGTAATTGAACCAATTGCATTATATGGCAGTGAAGTGTGGGGTCCTTCTATAAAATTTGACTTCTTAAATTGGGAAAAACACCCGATCGAAACTCTACATTTAGATTTCTGTAAAAGAATACTCAAAGTCCAAAGAAAAACTTCAAACAACGGATGCAGGGCAGAATTAGGCCAATACCCTCTCCTTCTAAACATCCAAAAAAGAGCCATCAAATTCTGGAAACACCTCAAAACAAGCGACCCCAACACATACCATTACAAAGCCCTCAAACACCAAGAGCTGAGCGTAAGTAAGAGTCCCCTGTGCCAGCTGGTGCTGAGACTGACTGATCTCACACACACAGAGATCAGCCAGTCTCAGGACACACACACACATCACACACATTCGGCCCACACACATTATAAACACTGAAAAACACAAGTACATCACCTATTGGACAAACACCACTAAAAACCAGCACAAACTGGAATGTTATTCGGCCCTAAATCGAGAATACACCACGGCAAGCTACCTGAGCGCCGTGACTGATGTGAAACTCAGGAAAACATTGACGATGTACAGACTCAGTGAACACAGTCTGGCCGTAGAGACGGGCCGGCGCAGACAGACCTGGCTCTCTCGTGAGGACAGACTCTGCTCGCACTGCATGCTGGGAGTGACGGAGATGGAGCTGCACTTCCTCACAGAGTGCCCAAAATATACTGATATTAGAGACCACTACTACCCCAAATGTAATCATATATTTCCCCAATTTAACTTTTGTAGCCCAACCCAAAAACTCAGCTTCATTCTAGGTGAAGAAGCCAAATGTTGTTATATAGCTGCAAGATTCGTATCATCGTGTCATCTCCTGAGGGACAGCCAGAGAGAAACACACACACACACACACACACACACACACACACACACACACACACACACACACACACACACACACACTCATAGCCCAAACACACACACATTAGACCTACACAAACAGCCAATAAACACACACACACACACACACACACACACACACACACACTCATAGCCCAAACACACACACATTAGACCTACACACATCTAGATAATGTATATAATGTATATAATGTTCACATGCCTAAGTTCAGTTGTTATATGATTTCTGTATTATTATCTTTTATTTATTATTATAATTCTTTATTTATTTTGTTAATATTATTTTACTAATTATATTATTTATGATTTGCTATATCTAGCCATGTGTTTATATAATATTGTATTTTTATTTAGTTTCATTGTTACTATTATTTTCTCTAGGCTTTACTAAATGTTCAGATAAATAATTTTCTATGTTGTCTTAATGCTTTGGCAATACAAAATGTATGTTTTTGTCATGCCAATAAAGCTTTCTGAATTGAATTGAATTGACCCCCGAAGGGGTGGCGAGCCTCCCAGCTCCGCTACATTTCTGGGCGGAAGAGAAGCGCTCGCTAGAGAACGCTGCGCCCTGGAACACTGGCAGGGTTAGCAGACTGATCTCCTGAGGGCACTGAGGAGAGACGGGCACGTGTGTCACGGTGTACACCGCTCTTCCCCAGAGGGCCGGCCCTCAAGGCCCTGGACCATTGGCATCAGGGCATTCTGGCCGAAGACTATCGATCCGCAGATCCGTCTTGGCCGGGGCGTCATTCTGACTCCGATTCTGGCGAGTACAGTGACATTCCCCGAATAAGGAGCTGGAACACGATTGGGGCTGCTCCGCCCAGCAGCCCCAGCTGACCAAATCTTCTTGGAGAGAAACTGCTGCAGATTAGCGCACTCTCACTCAAGGGGGAAGAACTACAGCTTAGGCTTCCGCCCGAGAGAGCACTAGACATGGGGAATACAGGTGGATATAGGGCGAACCCATCTCCAACCTGTCCGCCAGATCTATGTGCGATCCCTGTGATCTCAATCGCCACGGTGCCTCAGCAGTAGCGGGACCACGAGATCATAGGCACGGACACACTCCGAGGAGTGTGCCCGGCGGGAGCACAATGCATTGCAGCGGGGAACACATGTTTATTTAGCCCTTCCTTTTTTTCTCAAGAGAGCTGTGTGTGCGCTTCTCTTAGCTCCGCTCCCCAGATATGTTTCTCTCTATAGCTTATTTGTTTTTACTCATTCACAACATGCTTGTGCAAACGTATGTTTCGAAAATTCATCGACATCTTCCTCCTCGGAAAAAGACAGATGGAGCGTCGAGCCCTTTCTCTGGGGGGAAGAACCGTGGGGCGGGCTTCCGATCTCAGAAAGAGGGCGCTGGATCTGATGGGAAAGGAAGAAGATAGGGGATCGCCCTTCTTAATTTTTCAATCTAATCCATCTGCGAGCACAACCACTGCTCCGCCTCAGCGGCAGCGTGGCAGGTGCTGCGAGGACGCAGGTGAAAATTCCCTCCTCAAAGAGAGTTTCCCCCCCCCGGGAGCGAAGCATACGCAGTGGAAGCCACTCATAATGCGGGCAGTCGGCTCCCTCGAGAGCCGACCCTGCATGCTTCACTCCCAGTCAGACCATCGCAAAAACTGTGTGTATCCTGCTCGTGATATAGCGTGGGCAGGGAGGAACACACCGTCTGTAACGTGATCTACTTTCGCCCTTATTTGCCTTTGATATGTCTGCTTCCTAGTCTTTTCCTTCCTTTTATTTCTTTGCCTTTCTTATTTCCTATCTTTCTTTGACAAACGATAGTAGGAGACTCACAGAACATATACGTGACTGACACACACAGAGAGCTTTACTGAATGACAAAAAGCTGACGCCGGCTGAACGTCACGTGCTTTTAAGCATCCTGGTCATGACGTCACCCGCACCTGACGTCTGGCCATCAATTTTGACTGATTACACATATGATTCAGAGCTGGACAACGCTGATGGCGTTCCCCATAGCGTTTACGACGCAGCTCGAGTTCCCGGAGGGGAATCCTATTTGCTTTTTGTGGAGGGAACCAGTTTCATGCTAACATCCAATACGCAAACAAAGTGACGTCATAGTTCCCATACTCTATTCTCTGGCTAGCCTTGCAAGGCTTATTTTCTCAATTCTCCTCAGTGCTAAAAGTGAACGCTTGATGCTGATTTGTTTTTTTTTACCAATGGAGGCACGAGAACTCAGCGCTCCCCCGGCCTCCCCCTCCACTTCTCTATCACTTAGCGGTTGTAACGTTAATTGTCACGGTCCTGCTGGTGTGCCCAGGCTGGCCACCAGATGTCTCTGTCTGTTGAGCACATGGCTTGTTGTTTGTTTGGTGCCATGTGCTCCCATGTCGATTGTCTGTCCCCTCCCATCTTGTTACGTAATCATTGTTTCCGTGGCTCCAGCTGTGTCTCCCTCGTTTGTCTCCCTATATAGTTCTCCTTGTGTCTGCAGTCCTGTGCTGATCCGTTGTCTTTCATGTGTCGACGTCGTGTGTGAGTGTTTCATGTTTGACTGTGCTCCAGTCTTCTGCCTGCCTGCTTGTTTTTCCCCTTCGGGGTGGTTTTTGTTGTTAATTTGTTTCATTTTATTATTAAAAATAACCTTCTCTGCATTTGAGTCCTCGACCTCATCTCTCTTGTGACAGAACGGATCAGCCACATGAGGACTCAGCAGAGGGGGCAACCGGCAACCATGGGTCCAGGGCGTAAGATTCCCAACGTCCACCAGGAAGACCAGACCATTGAGGTTTATGCCAGGGACTTCATGGAAGTGGCTCGCCAGTCGACGGAGGAGGCCTGCCTCATGGTGTTTTGGGGAGGCCTGGCCGAGCCCTTCAAATCCCGGATGCCTTATTGGCACCCGAGGATTCACTGGAGGGTACATCAATCTGGCTCTGAGTTTGCGGCTCAACCTTCAGGATGGAGTCCACCCCAGAGCCCGCTCCGTTCTGTGAGCCGCATTCCGCTCCGGTCCGGGAGCCCACGCATTCCGCTCCGGTCCGGGAGCCCACGCATTCCGCTCCGGTCCGGGAGCCCACGCATTCCGCTCCGGTCCGGGAGCCCACATATTCCGCTCCAGAGCCCGCTCCGATCCAGGAGCCCACGGAGTCCGCTCCAGAGCCCACTCCGATCCGAGAGCCCACGGAGTCCGCTCCAGAGCCCGCTCCGTTCCGGGAGCTGACAGAGTCCGCTCCAGAGCCCGCTCCGTTCCGGGAGCCGACAGAGTCCGCTCCAGAGCCCGCTCCGCCCCGTGAGCCGACAGAGTCCGCTCCAGAGCCCGCTCCGCCCCGTGAGCCGACAGAGTCCGCTCCAGAGCCGCTCCGCCCGTGAGCCGACAGAGTCCGCTCCAGAGCCCGCTCCGCCCGTGAGCCGACAGAGTCCGCTCAGAGCCCGCTCCGCCCGTGAGCCGACAGAGTCCGCTCCAGAGCCCGCTCCGCCCGTGAGCCGACAGAGTCGCTCAGAGCCCGCTCCGCCCGTGAGCCGACAGAGTCCGCTCCAGAGCCCGCTCCGATCCGGGAGCCACGCATTCCGCTCCGATCCGGGAGCCCGCATTCGCTCCGATCCGGGAGCCACGCATTCCGCTCCGGTCCGGGAGCCCACGGAGTCCGCTCCAGAGCCCGCTCGATCCGAGAGCCACGGAGTCCGCTCCAGAGCCCGCTCCGATCCGGGAGCCCAAGGAGTCCGCTCAGAGCCCGCTCCGATCCGGGAGCCCACGCATTCCGCTCCGGTCCGGGAGCCCGTATTCGCTCCAGAGCCCGCTCCGATCCGAGCCCACGGAGTCCGCTCCAGAGCCCGCTCCGATCCAGGAGCCAACGCAGTCCGCTCCAGAGCCCACTCCTTTCCGGGAGCCAACGCAGTCCGCTCCAGAGCCCGCTCCGTTCCGGGAGCCCACGCAGTCCGCTCCAGAGCCCGCTCTAGTCAGGGAGCACACAGACTACGCTCCAGAGCCCGCTCCGGTCTGGGAACCCACAGAGCCCACTCCAGGGCCAGCCCCACCCTGGAACCCCTGTGTGCCCATTGCTCCAGGCCCTCTTCCACTCCACGGGCCTGGCCCACCTCCCTCCTAGACATTTTTCTGTTTAGTGTGTGTGGAGCGTCTGGGATCCGCTCCTTAAAGGGGGGGTTATGTCACGGTCCTGCTGGTGTGCCCAGGCTGGCCACCAGATGTCTCTGTCTGTTGAGCACATGGCTTGTTGTTTGTTTGGTGCCATGTGCTCCCATGTCGATTGTCTGTCCCCTCCCATCTTGTTACGTAATCATTGTTTCAGTGGCTCCAGCTGTGTCTCCCTCGTTTGTCTCCCTATATAGTTCTCCTTGTGTCTGCAGTCCTGTGCTGATCCGTTGTCTTTCATGTGTCGACGTCGTGTGTGAGTGTTTCATGTTTGACTGTGCTCCAGTCTTCTGCCTGCCTGCTTGTTTTTCCCCTTCGGGGTGGTTTTTGTTGTTAATTTGTTTCATTTTATTATTAAAAATAACCTTCTCTGCATTTGAGTCCTCGACCTCATCTCTCCCGTGACATTAATTACATCAGCAGATTCGGCACATTCACGTTTTGCAATAGAAATGCAGCGCTTTCCAACTTGAGTAGCATGTTATGATATTACAGCTCTGAAATTACAAACAAATACACATTTTGAGACATGAACTGAAATTAATTGGGAATTTTATTAACATTAAATCGTCCTCCTCCTCCTATTTTTACCTCAAACTTTTGGGGAGGCTGTCCCTCCTTTACCTCCCCCAATGAGCCGCCACTG
This sequence comes from Gymnocypris eckloni scoliostomus, assembly GCA_027564155.1. Lineage (NCBI taxonomy): Eukaryota > Metazoa > Chordata > Actinopteri > Cypriniformes > Cyprinidae > Gymnocypris > Gymnocypris eckloni. The sequence goes on along the minus strand of CM050414.1, from coordinate 48,699,927 downwards.
ATTGTGAAAATATTTTTTGTTCCAACTTAATGTATTTTGGTGCTCTGTATGAGCTGGGGAAATATTTGTTGTTATTTTTGTATATATCCCTCTGTTTTGCTTTTCAGAATAAAGTCCAAATTGTTTTTAATGTAATAATATATTAACATAATTAATTTATAACTCAGAGATTAGTGATTTTAATATTTTGTTTATTCAGGTGAAGTCACAAGTGGAGAAAATGGCTGGAGTTGATTTTAAGGTTTACATTCCTGTAGACTTTATATGTACAGATGAGGAGGAAACAAACTACATGTATGTGGTAAAGGTAATTGTATATTTTTTATGGATTTTAAGCTTGTGAATTATTTCAAGACATTTTGATTTAATAATGTGTCAAGTGATTTGCATTTTGAATGTGATGAAGCACAAATCAATGTATAAAATGTATCTGCATTTGATTTCCTGCAAGATAAAACATTTTGTTGCAACTGTAGTATCGCTGGGAAAATCTAGTCCAAATCTAGTCTGAAGCAGTCACTATCTCTAATATTTGAATGAGGTGAAGAGATCACTTTTATCACTTGCTGCTTTAGTGCATCACATCTGGTTTGGGCAAGGTGATATTGTATAGTGTTTTTTCTGTATTAACAGTTTTTATCTTTCTTTCAGGTGGACGTTGGAGGAGACCAATGTGTTCATGCAAAGATATACCAAGCTGGTGGAGGTGAACTGAGTGTGGGAAAAACCCTCTACCCAAAAGCCCACAACGATCCTCTAAAAGCCTTCTGAACTCTTATAACCACATACAGAAATAGTCTGTCTTATCAAATATCACACTATACAGGAAAGACATACTGTATAGAGGAATTATTATAAACTATTCCATACATCAGTATTAAAGTATTGGTGCATAAAAGGTTTCTTAATAACAACCTGTGTGTGTGTTGCTTCAAAAGAGCAACAATACATTTGTGTTGCTTTGTTTTTCTTTTGTACTCATTAAACCATTAATGCATTCATCCGTTTGTAATCATTTATAATAATCATTAAAATCACATTTATATATTGATTTCATTCATTTATGGATACATCATTTTTAATTTACTACACTGTAAAAAATACTGTAGAATTTACAGGATTTTACTGGCAAAAAAGTTACAAACAAAATCCTGTAAAAATTATGTTAATTGCTGTAAAATTAATTTCAGTATGATACTGCAAAGCAAATTACAGTCGGTTGTTTTATGTGAAATAGTAATTTATCGTATTTTTTCAGTAACACTGAATTCAATTTGTAGTTTATTTTACAGCAATATTTAGTAATTTCACTAAAGTACAGTATTTATCTGGTAACTAAAGTTGCCAATAGAATCTTATATATACCCCTAAATCCAAGATGATGTTGGAATCATTTAACAATGAAAATGTTGTAAATAATCATTTTAACAGTAAACTGAAGGGGTGGAACGGTTTGCGATAAAAAACAAAAAAGGTACGGTTCTTCTCACGTGCTTCGGCACACGCGCTAGGACAACAGTTCAACTTAAATATGCAAAATCTGCAAAATGGTTTGTTATAAATAATACGTAACAAAAACAGGGTTCGGCTAATGTATGCTTCTGTTGATGGATGCGCATTCTGGTTTCCCAGTAAATTACAACAACGGAAAACAAAAAAGTGGACAAACCATTCACTTTATTAAGCTCTCTCTGAATTATTGTGTTTGAATGGACAAATTCACACAAAAATGATGTCAAAATGCCCGTCTTGGTAAGTGTCATAGCAGACATGGCTGGCTGAACTGGATCAGTGCATTCTCTTAAAGTGACAGCACTTTCTTAATATTAATCAAACAGCAACAACAAAGAAATCACTCACTGCTCTTGATTGGATCGCTTTTGTAACTTTATTAAAGATTCATCTTTCATTTATAAAGTCAAATATAGAATGATGTTTTACATTTGATTACTTTGTTTAATTTCTGTACCTAAGAACTAATGCTAAAGACCTATGTAATAAATCTATTATTTCAGCTTTGGTGAATCATTTATTAAAGATTCAATGTTGCTTTGATTAAAGTGATATTAATCTTTAACTTATGATTTATACTTTATTAACGACTCGTTCAGCAACTATTAACATCAGTATATCTTTAACATTTTCATTTATCTTGCTTTGTGGCCAACGATAAAAATACACAAAATTAGTACTTTATCCAATTTGAGCTAGGTAACGGAATCTATGGCAAATAGTTTAAACCTGAAAATCACACAGCCCAAGACATCATTCTTTATAAATGAAACAAGGTTTATTCACTAACGGTTATTCTACGATACATGGACTAAACTTAATAAAACACTTAAACATACACACACACATTCAGAGTTTCAAGCAGAGACTTTGCTATCTTTTCTGCGTACTGATCAATTCATCAGTTCAGTAAGAATAGAGATTTGTTCGGTCTACTTGCTTTAAGTTGAGATGGACAGCTGGTGTTTCCTTCGGATGGCTGAGGGAATCCCGGCGGCTGATTGGCTCGTTGCGTGATGTCACTGAGGGAAACCCTCCTGCTATTGGCAGTTGCCTGTTTCCTTTGTGACACAATGACCCTTGAAGTTCTTCTCTTCCTTCCGTAGTTTCAGGCTTTCAAGGTTTCTTCAGGAGTTTTACTAAGTATATGGGCACTTCGAAGCGCAATCAGTGAGCCGAAGCCCAAGTCTTTGCAAGTTAGCGAGCAGCAAGTGAGAGCAAAAGCCTAACCTGTAGTGTTCGTTTTAAACAGCTCAATTTGGGTCCACCCACAGGCGGCTGTCCCAATTAGATTGTTCTTGTGGGGCGGAGCCCCGCCCCGCATGGCTTCTTTTGCCGCGCCTACATTATCTGATAGTCAATTCATCACATGAAGGAAAATATCCTTGCAGACCTCTATACGTGCTGTAATCATACATTATGATGCTAAAGGTTGACTGTCATCCACACCAACTTATTGCTGATGACGACAGCTCCCTGTTCAACATCAAACATTCCGCATTTGACACACAAAGTACATCTAATAATTGTATCTACTACACAGGTTAAGGCACAGATTAAAACATCCTACATTCCAAATAATCACACCAAGCATATGAACGACATCAAGCACATCCTTCCTGGGTATCTTTGTCCTAATAGTGATGGAATAAATTAATGTATTGTTGGGAGAAAATCAATAGAAGTTTGGGTGTTCCTTGCAAGGAGCTGAGACACAGAGAATAACTTTCCTTTGACCTGCAAGGAGGACAAAAGATGAGCTGTCCGGGGTCATGAGAATGTCACATTTTGATGTGTATCTGTGATTCTCTTACCTCGGACACAGCTATAAGTCAATCGTTTGTGTTTACCAAATTAGTAGTTTATGCGTAAAAGGAGTCGCAGGTGTCCCCTTTCTCCAGATAAGCCATTGTTTGTTCTTTAGATTGTTATTTATGGTAAGCTAGTCAGGAACAACATTGAAGTTATGTTACTAAGTGGATCTGGGAGCTCGCTCAAGGAGGTGGCTCTATAAATCCCTCTAAAAACTAGGAGAGATTTATAGAGCCACCTCCTTGAGCGAGCTCAGGTCTCCTGAGATAAGGAGACTTAAGGCAGGAAATCGGCCAGCCAGTTAATGGGGATCGCTCATATATTAACCTTTTACGACTTCCTTAGGAATGTGCTGTTTCTCAATACTTCTGTGCGTCTTCTTCCTCGACAAGGCACTACACATACCTAAAAAAATTAAACTAAAAATCACTGTTTATTTTATTTGCATCTTTACTCTATTGTATTTATTTGTGCTGTTGCTATTAGTTAGATAGATTACTTGGATTTTCTTTATTTTTATTTGGCAGTATAGTTTTTCCCTAAACATACCGAAACCGTGACTCTAAAACATTGATATAAACCGAACCGTGAAAAAGTTGAACCGTTCCACCCCTAATAAACTATAAACCGTAAAATACTGATAGAAATGCAATATCATGACCACTATTTTAACACATTTACAAATTAATAAAAAAATAAGTATTTATTAAAACTGGCAGAAAGACATTGCAAGGCTTTTACTGGTAAAATAAAATTCAGTCTTTCAACATTTCTTATAAAATCTTAGAATCAGAATCAGAACAAGCTTTATTGCCAAGTGTGTTCACACACACAAGGAATTTGTCTAGGTGTTGTCAGGAACCAGCCGGAGAGAGAGATGGCGAGGACTCAAGTGCAGGAGAATCGGGTTCTTTAATCACAAAATAAAAACAAAGATGAACAAAAACCACCCCGAAGGGGGAAAAACAGACAGGCAGAGAGTTGTGTACACTACACATACATACACAACATAAGACAACGGATCAGCACATGACTGCAGACACCAGGAGTCTAAATAGGGAGACAAACGAGGGTAACGAGGGAGACACAGGTGGAGTCACTGAAACAATGATTAGTTAACAAGACGGGGGCAGACAATAGACATGGGAGCACATGGCACCAACAACAAACAAGCCATGTGCTCAACACACAGAGACATCTGGTGGCCAGCCCGGGCACGCCAGCAGGAGCATGACAGGTGTTAGGAGCTTCCGGTACAGGAAGTACAAACGTAGTGCAAACATACATAAAGTTAATGTAATAAAACACTAATATTAAAGAGAATAAACAATAAATTAGCAATTACAGTAGAATAAAAATATACAGAAAAAAAAAAAAAGTCCAGACAAAATTGTGCTAAATACTTACGAATGTTTGGTGAGTTGTATACAGATGTCCAGTACTGAGGTGTGTTATGTGTTGTTCAGGTGGGATATGGCCTGGGGGAAAAACTGTTCTTGTGTCTGGCTGTTTTGGTGCACAGTGCTCTGTAGCGTCAGCCAGAGGGCAACAGTTCAAAGAGAGAGTGAGCTGGGTGTGAGGGGTCCAGAGAGATTTTCTTAGCACTTTTGCTCACTCTGAAGATGTAAAGTTCTTGGAGGTTGGGCAGAGGGGCACCGATAATCCTCTCAGCAGTCCTGACTCTCCATTGTAGTCTCTTAATGTCGGATTTGGTGGCTGAATCAAACCAAACAGTTATAGACGAACACAGGACAGACTCAATGATGGCAGAGTAGAACTGTTTCAGCAGCTTCTGTGGCAGGTTGAACTTCTTCAGCTGGCGGAGGAAATACAGCCTCTGCTGGGCCGTTTTCACAATAGAGTCAAGGTGATTGTCCCACTTCAGGTCCTGAGAGATGTTGGTACCCAGGAATATGAATGACTCTACTGCAGCCACAGTGCTGTCCGTGATGGTGAGTGGGGGGAGTGCAGGGGGGTTCCTCCTGAAGTCTACCATAATCTCCACTGTTTTGAGAGTGTTTAGCTCCAGGTTGTTAAGATTGCACCAGACAGCCAGCTGCTCAACCTCCTGTCTGCAAGTAGACTTGTCTCCATCCTGGATGAGGCATAGGACTTTAGGGTCGTCTGCAAACTTTAGGAGCTTGACAAAGTGGTCCTTTGAAGTGCAGTCATTCGTGTAGAGGGAGAAAAGCAATGGGGAGAAAAAACAAATCTTTAATTGTTCTGTAACGGTGATCCAATATATTACTGTCTCTGGTGGGACATGTAATATGCGGTCTATATTTTGGCAGTTCACGGGAGAGATTTGCTTTGTTAAAATCCCCAAGAATGATTAAAATAGAATTCTGGTACCATTCCTCCATTTCAGTTATTTGTTCGGCCAGCTGTTGCATCGCAGTGCTCAAAATCTTATCATAAAAATGATATAGCAACACAAAATATCAACAATTACCTGTAAAAAACAAAAAAGCCATATTCTGAGTAGAACATTAACTTTATATAAAAATTAAGGTCAATAAACAGAATTTGTATAATTTTGGTTATATATATATATATATATATATATATATATATATATATATATATATATATTTAAGAAAAGGATTAAAATAAAATGCTGGAATCAACATTATACCACAAATTCTGTTGTTTGATCTTATGTTCTATTAAATTAAGAATATTACTGCAAAAGATAATTTAATAAATACATACTGAAAGTCCATCAACTTTCTGAGATGAGCACACACATGAGGGTTGTCCCTCTTCTCTGAGACCTTTCCACTTGTGTTGCCTCTTTCAGGTATGTGATCAGCTAGAGACAAAAAAAGAAGGAAACTCTGACCACGCCCCAAGTCACGCTCACAAGCCACGCCCCAGCACTTATAAAAAAATATATTTTAGCAGATTAAAAGATACATCTTATACTGTAAGAATACATACTATTGTCCTGTAAAAATATAAAGCAGCATTAGTCATTATAACAATATAATATAATATATTATAAAAAAGCACTATAATATACAGTATTAAAGTAAAGTATATAGTATATACAGTATAATACACAATTAGCACAAACGTTTCAGATAAAATAAGCAGAAAACCAATCACTTCTCACAACTAGCAGATATTAACTCTAAAAGACAGAAACAAAAATTGTATTAGGCAAATCACTTACTCGTTCTTGTCACCTCAGCAGTCAGTATGCTTTTCCTGGAGACTGGACACTGCTCAGCGGGTTTTAAATGTTTTTACGGTCCAATTAATGATTCTAAAATAAATACATTCTGCTGAATTTATTTGATTAAAGTAAAAAACAAAAAAAAAAATATTGTGAAATAGAATTACCCATTTTAAAAAGTTTTCATTTTAATATTATACAATGTAATGTTATTCCTGTGATGCAAAGTAGAATTGTATTCATCAATACTCCAGTTCTCAGTGTTGAAATCATTATAAATTATTTAAATGTATTTGACTCTCAAGAAACATTTCTGATTATTATCAATGTTTAAAACTATTTTGCTGCTTCATATTTTGTGTGGAAATGGTTATATACTTTATTTTTCAGGATTTATTGATAAATGTAAAGTTTAATGAACAGCATTTATCTGCATTTGTAAAATATATTAATTACATTTGTTAATGCATTTATTAAATAGAAATCATTTTAAATTTCTTCATTCACTTTCATATATGAATAAAATTATTAATTTTGAATTAATTCATTTCTAATTAATTATTAACTTTTATAAATCTTATAAAACATGAAAGGTATCTTTGTTTCCACAAAATAATTAAGCAAAACTGTTTTAACATTGATTATAATGATAAATGTTTCTTAAATGTTTCTTATCAGCATATTAGAATGATTTCTGAAGTACTATGTAATACTGAAACTTCTCTTTGTAAACATATTTATAAATGCTTCCAATGACGAATGTTGTGTTTCCAAATGCAAATTAAAGGGCTCAAACCAATCTAGCACTAAATTGAATAGAAACTAAAACAGTGCTTTAACAGCAGACATGTAGCATGTCAGACTACAGCCTGTTATATACGTATATATAACATCACAACCATTGGGAGTTTTATGACAGCACTAGCAATCTCAAATTCTCACCGCCATTCATACAAAGTCACCGGGTATAGTAGCGAGTTTAAACGCTGATTCTGCTCGCGTTACGCTTTGAATTATTTTAATGCTTTTAACCGTACTGCAGATGGTGCCACGAGCTCGTGCAGCGCTCTCAGGATCATTCGCAGGGGCAGACTTACCCATTAGGCAAAGGTAGGCGACTGCCTTGGGCCCCCAAAAGCCAAGGGCCCCTAAAATGCTTATCATATGAGATGCGCATTAAGCGTGGGCATGCGAATGGTTGCTGCTTACAGTGTTTATTACATATTTATTTATTACCACGACAACCGTCATGTGTCCAAGTTGACCGTGCTGCTTGTGTATTCTTCTAGCAAATATACATATAATGCATCTGAAGCTGACTGCCACACGATGTCTCTCTTCCCAGCATGCACCCTCTCTCTCTCTCTCTCTCTCTCTCATCGAGCGGCTGAAAGGAGCACTTTCAGTTAAAACACATAGGGTGCGAACTACGGGGGAGCTCGGCTCCTCTTAATAAGACATGGGCTCCCCTGAAAACGTGATTTGCGAAATTTTGGGGGGTCTCAAAAAGTATTGACAATGTGTTAGTTTGATGTGCAAATTCAGTTTTGTGTAGTGTGATCGTCGTGGATTATTATGTTTAAAATTGCAAAAATATAATTTGTTAATGCATGACGGAGATTTAAACCTAATTCACTTCAATAGAGATAACTATACATGCTATTCTTGTCATAAGCATTAAGGTGTGGGGGCGCTGCGGTGCAAATTCATTCCACTCATGTTTAGTAGGCTAACTCAAAGATTCGTAGAAAAAATATAAACGTTGGATTCAACATTGGCCGTAGATCTGCGCGCGCAGTCCTTGAAATCAATTCTGCAGTTAGTATCACATAGCCACCATGGCAAAAAGAACACAAGGCAGTTTAATTGCACGACCGATTCACCTGCAGCAAAACCAGTTAGCACACCTCCCACTGGGATGTCAACCCAAGTAGTAAATCCACTTCATGGACTTGTGCAAGTCCACCCACAAGCGCACACCCAACCCCCCTCTCAGAGCAGTTCTGGAGATGTTGTTCGTGTGTTTATGTCCTCATTGAGACGTCACGCGCTTCAGTGCGTGTGTGTGCTGAAGGAAAAGGCGCATCTCATAAGCTGTATTATCAGAGCATGTGAGCAGAGCACAGCTGGGAGCAGATCAGTGAAGGAGATCAGCTGCGTTATTTGAGCGGACTTAGCTTTTCTGGTGAGCATGAGCGGTAACTGAGCAGTGTGATAGAGAGAAATATTGAATGGAGAGTCACGCGGCACAGTGATGACAGCCGAGGGAGTTCTCTCTTCAAAAAGTTAGCAGGCAGAGGGGGACATCGTAGGGTTACCCATTGTGCCAGTGGAATGGCAATCTGCTTGCCACACGACTCATTTGATTCCATCCATGATGTTTAAGAAAACATTATTTTCGCAGTTTATTTAGGTAATAGCTCAAGGCCCCCCCCAAAACAAAGAAAAAACACTCGGATCTACGCAAATCACATAGGTCGTCCCTCAGATGTCGGAAACCAATATCACATCCCTGCCCTTACAGAATCGTCCCGTATTTAAAGGTAAAATTATACGTCCCATATCAAATCAATACTGGACGCGATTTGTCCTGTATTTTACAAATGGCAACATATAATATAATTGAATAAACAAATAAGTATTTTGCCCTGATTATAATACTAATAGCAATTATAATGAAATCTATTTCATACAAGGTATTTAAGAAGCTCATTTGAGTGTGATTGCATTTTGGCGTCTAATTATTTTCACAGCGACGGAGACTTCAGAGCGCGCGCCGTTAAAGCCCTTTCACGCGAGCGCGAACAAACAAACTAAACAAACCTGTGTGGTTCTTAAAACATTTAGGTGCTCACGTCCGCCCTTTGAACAAAAGGCTGTCCAGATGTAGGGCTGATTTGGAAAGTTATCAACGGGTCTGTCCAGCTAATGATGAATGTGCAGTTTGCAGAGAAGCATTACATTTGGATAGTCTGTTAATATAATATTCCATACATTATCGGAGCTTGGTAGACATAATTATTATATTTTTAAACATTATTAGACTGATTAAAAAATGGATTATAATTAATGTTAGACCCTATTTATTATTTATAATTCATCTTAATCATAAATATGTCATATACAATTTGGCATTTTAAATAAAAAAGCTAAATTATTTACATGAAAATGGGACAAATAAATGTAGCCCTAATTTGAAAAAATTAATATAAATAAATAAAAATGAATCCCATCCAGGTACACTGTAAAAAGCGATAAGTTGACTGACAAAAATTGAGGAAACCCGTTGCCTTAAAATTATTCCTTACATAATAATTAATAGAAAAAAGTTAAGTGAACTTATCACTTTTTACAGTTTAACAGCTGCAGAACTGTCAAAAAGACTAATAATAATTAATAGTTATAAATAATCACATTTAAAATAACAATATTAATATGTTAATATTAATACTTGAGCTTGTTTTTAGGGTGGGGGGGTGGTGGGTTGGGTTGTGAATGTGTGTCCCTTACATTGCCTCGCTGATGGTGGCAACCCTAGTCTTGTATCCAGTGAGTGTTGAAACTTTGGGATGAAGTGTTGAATGAAACTAGCTCAATAAAATAAATGAAAAAATTCCACTTATACAAAACAAGCAGCATTTACCAGTTCTTAAAGGGTTACTCTACACCAAAATGAAAATGTTGTCATTAATCACTTACCCCCATGTAGTTCCAAACCTGTAAAAGCTTTGTTCGTCTTCGAAACACAATTTAAGATATTTTGTATAAAAACCGGGAGGCTTGTGACTGTCCCGTTGACTGCCAAACAATTATCACTGTCAAGGCCCAGAAAAGTGTAAAATATATCATCAGAATAGTCCATATGACATCAGTGGTTCAATCTGACTGTTATGAAGTGATGAGAATATTTTTTTTTGTGTACAACGAAAACTAAAATAATGACTTTATTCAACAATTCGTCTCCTCTGGTTCAGTGTAGCGCAGGGGTTAAAGAAAAAAAGAATCCTGAGCCTGAACTTTTTTCCAGGGGCGGGCAGGTGCAGGGTAAAGCATGCAATGACTTTGGCAACTTAAACATTTGATTAAACAATCAAAAGCATCTCCAATTAATTGATTTTATAAAAACAAATTAACGTTTTTTTTTTCTCTTTTTTTTTCAGAAATGCTGCACATTGATATTTTTCACCTAAATAAATTCTGGTAAATAACATTTCTGGTAAATAATCCTTTAAAATTTGTTTTTTGATTATAACTGTATTATTAGACTAGAATATATTAGACAACTTAGGATATGTTGTCATTCTTACACTATAATACTGAACTTTGATTTCAGTGATTTGGACTGAGATGGACACTTTCTTCTTGCGCTCTATGTTGCACATTACTTTTGCTTTAAAGAATTTCAAAGAAATTTGAATTTTATTTGGTTTAATAGAATATTAATATGTAAAATGTTTGATTTAGTTATTGATTAATCGTTTCGATTAATCAATAAATTAGTCGATGGATTAATACAACATATATCCTGTCTCCAACATATATCCTGTTTTCCAACATATATCCTGTCCAACTAGAGGACTGAATACACTGGATCATTGCTACACCCAGTTTAAGAATGCCTACAAAGCTCGTTCCCTGCCGGCTTTCGGCAAATCAGACCATGCGACCATATTTCACACCGGAATATAAACAACGGATCGCTCAGAGACCCCCAGTGGAGAGGGAAGTGACGCGCTGGTCCGCCCACTCTGAAGCTATGCTACAGGCGTCTCTTGATGACGCCGACTGGGACATGTTCCGGCGAGTTCAACTGAGCGAATTCACGGATGTAGCAGTAAGCTTCGTAAACACGCCAACCGAGCAAGCCACGAAACAGTAACAATAAGGACATTCTCCAATCAGAAACCGTGGGTGGACAGATCTATCCGTGATGCGGTTAACCAACGCACTGCCGCATACAATGCCGGTCTTTTGTCGGGAACATGAGCGAATACAAAACAGCGTGTTATGCTCTCCGGCGTGCAATAAGAGCCGCTAAACGCCGGTACAGGAGAGAGAATTGAGTCACATTTCCAGCTCAATGACTCCCGACGATGTGGCAGGGACTGAAGACCATCTGTTCCTCTGGAAATAACTCTTCGCGGAGGTGAGAGCAGATCCGTTGCTGGCCGAGGAGCTAAACACTTTCTACGGTCGCTTTGAATGTAACGCGTTAATGGCGGCGCGATCCTGCCGATCAGCACGTCAGGAAGCAGCAGACAGAGCAGCGATGTTTGTGCTATCACCTTTTCAGAGGATGACGCTCGGAGGAACTAAAGAGAGTGAACGTCAGGAAAGCAGCAGGACCTGATGGGATTACTGGCCGCGTTCTGAGGTCCTGTGCTGATCAGCTTGCTGGTTTGTTTACTTCCATCTTTAATGAGTCACTTGCTACCTCTGTTGTTCCCACCTCCTTTAAAAAATCTGTCATAATCCCTGTGCCTAAGAACAGTAAACCCTCTTGCCTGAATGACTACTGTCCAGTTGCCCTCACATCGACAGTCATGAAGGTTTTGAGAGACTCTTAAAGAAACACATTTGCTCCTCCATCCCTGCTACCTTGGACCCTCTTCAGTTTGCCTATCGGCCAAATAGGTCTACTGATGATGCCATCTCCCAGGTACTGCACTCCTCCCTCACTCACATCGACAGCAAGAATGGCAACTATGTCAGGCTGCTATTCATCGACACTATAGCTCAGCTTTCAACACTATAGTCCCCACCAAGCTTGCTGTCAAACTATCAGACCTCGGCCTAAACACTTCACTCTGTGACTGGATCCAAGATTTCCTCACCGCCAGACCACAAGTGGTGAAAGTCGGCCAGTTCACCTCCAACTCCATCACCCTGAACATAGGAGCCCCACAGGGCTGTGTCCTGAGTCCCCTGCTATACTCTCTATACACCCACGACTGCGTGTCCTCACACTTCCATTGTTAAATTTGCTGACGATACTGTGGTTCTGGGCCTCGTTTCCAACAATGATGAGGCCGCATACTTGGATGAGGTGGAGAGACTTACATCATGGTGCCAGGACAACTGTCTCTCTCTGAACGTGAGCAAAACCAAAGAGCTGATTGTAGACTTCAGGAAGAGACAGCAGCAGCCCTACACTCCTCTTATGATCAGCGGGACCCCTGTGGAGAGGGTGAGCAGCTTCAAGTACCTCGGTGTAAACATCTCCGAGGACCTGACATGGACTGCACACATCCAAACACAGGTCAAGAAAGCCAGGCAAAGGCTGTACCATCTGCGACAGCTGAGAAAATTCAGGGTCTCACCAGCTATCCTGAAAACTTTCTATTCAGGGCCATAGAAAGTGTACTGACTCAGTGCATCTCAGTGTGGTATAATAATGCCACAAACCAGGACTGCAAAGCTCTGCAGAGAGTCGTGGCGCTTAGCTGAGCGCATCTCAGGGTCTACTCTCCCCTCTGCAGGACATCTACCTCAAACGCTTGCAAAAGCAGAACTGCAAAAATCATCAAGGACTCGAATCACCCCGGTAACCATCTTTTCATTTTACTGCCATCTGGCAGGCGCCAGGAGCATGTTGGCTAAAACTGAAAGACTGGAGGAGTTTCTTCCCCAGGCCATCAGGCTCCTAAACTCAGTCTCATAACAGCATAACATCCACAGGACTCAATTTAATAAACTGTAATCACAACCATTATTCCCCATCATCCACACTGCTGCTATGTGTACACCCCGGTACAACCTATTTGCACATTCTCATGCACTGCACACTTTATCTCATTGCACATCTACCCTTATTTTATTTCATTATTTGTTTCTTATTTCATTCTCACCATATTTGTATATATATATATATACTCTCGTTTTTGTTTCATAGTTTTTATTGCTTTTATGTTATTTTTATTTTATTATCATGTTTTATTTTTCTTTCTTGCACTTTCCATTGAGCGGACCTGTCCTGACTAACATTTCACTACCTATTATACCCTGTATGATTGTGTATGTGACAAATAATAAAGAACCTTGAACCCTACAAATAGTCATTAGTGGCAGCCCTAATATAAAATAATGATGGGGTGATAATAATTGGCTCAAATAAAATATCAAAACCAAGTAACTGCATGGTTTTATGGAACAACACTGTTAAAACACATAATGTAATATGCCTATGCATATTAAATAAAAACAACTGAAGTACATTATGTATTATAACAAATAACTGCAGAAAGCGCCAACGGTGCAACATTGCGGTGACATTTCACTTTACAGTGTGATTAAACAATATTTAAATCCATACATTTTTTATATTTGGCCACATGCAAACTCAGAAAATTGTATTTGGAAATTGTGATGTTCAATAAAATATATAGAAATAGGTTGATGTATGCATATATAAAGCACCAGGACTCTGTGTTGGCAAAGGTTTATAAATGATTTATGTTACAAATCTAGTGAGATAATGCACACTGTTTTCCCAGATGAATGTTAAGCAATTCAAATTCACAGCATATATAAAGGAAGAGTTTAGCCCCTTTCACACGTACAGTCTTTACTGGTAAATTACCTACAAGTTACCATTAAGAGATTATGTGTAAACCGGACCTTTTCAAAAATCCCGGTAAATTTGTTCTGCGAAACGTATTGTTCTTATGGAGATGACATGATTACTCTGAGCTGTTTAAAAAGCTCCGCTGATTCTAGTTTTTCCATGTAAATATGCGCTAGATAGACATCTTTGATCATTGCGCCTCGCAGCTTTTTTCATGCGTTGTGCTTCTCCATTCATCAGGGCTGTGACTCTGCTACTGGATAATAATAGCCTGTTATGAAATATTACACTTAAATAGTGGTTTTCTGTTTAGGATGTTTTAAAAAGTAATTTATACCTATGATCAAAGCTGAATTTTCAGCATCATTACTCCAGTCTTTAGTTTCCTTTCAGAAATCATTCTAATGCTGCCCAAATTTGCTGCTTAATTATCAGTTATTATTTGTGATAAATTAATAATAATGTTTTTATTATTGGTATAATGGTTCTCAGTTAAATACCAGCATTTATTTTAAATATATGTACTTTGTAATATCTTTACTGTCACTTAAATCAATTTAATCAAAGTCCTTTTTTGTATTCTATAATCTTTGATTTAATGCAACATTGTTGAAGAAAAGTATTGATTTATATTTTTTTAATCTTACCCAAGACTGAATTGTATCACATTTTCCACAAAAATATGAAGCAGCAAAACAGTTTTCAACATTGATAATAATCAGAAATATTTATTGAGCAGAAAATCTGCATATTATAATGATTTCTTAAGATCATGTGACACTGAAGACTGGAGAAATTATGCTAAAAGTTCAACTTTGATCACAGAAATCAATTATATTTTACTATATAGTGCATAGAAGACAGCTATTTTAAATTGTAACTATATATTTCACAGTACTGTTTACTGTATTTTTCGCCATCAAAATAATTTGTATGTTCTGTGTACAAGGATCCCTTTTGAAAAAAAAATAACAAACACTCATCTTTTGATTTTGTATATTTCAGTTTAAGTTATAAAAAAAGAAATCAGTCATTGAAGTTGATAAAATCTTAACATTGGATCATTTAATTTAACTTCTTTAAATGAATATTTAAACATTTGTAATAATGAGGAATATTTATGATCAGTTATTTCAGTTTAAACCATTTGTGAAGTGAGTTTGACATTGTTCAGTAAACACACGGACACTGGAGGGTTTGATTATGGAGTTTAATATTGAGGAGTGAAAGGATTTCAACAGTTCCTCTATACAGTATGGTAGCTCGTGTCTGTTATTAGATAAGACAGACTATTGTTGTTGTGTGCATCTGTGAGTGTTCAGAAAGGGGTCAGGTGGTGATCAAAGGATTTGGGGAACTCGATTCCAGTCACACTCAGTTTCCCTCCTTCGGTAAAAGACTGATATATATTCAGGTGAACACACACACCTTCCTCATCAACCATCACCTGATAGAGAGAAAAATCAACTAGGGTTTAATGTAGACAAACACTTTATACGTTCGACTACATTTGTCCAGCAATGCTACAATATTAAGAAAAGTTTTATCTAATGCAAATGCAAGAAGATTGACTTGATGCATTTTAACTTCCAGTGAGGACGGACAAATGACTTGACACATCACACCTGCAGTTGACTAGTTGATATTGGGTGGCATGCAAGTAATTCCTTGAGTTTCACGAGCTTAAAATCAATACAAATACAAATGAACAAAAACATTAATTTACCTTGACCAGGTAATTTTTTCCTGCCACTTCCTGAGAGCGATAGACCACAGGAATGTACATCTTAAAACAAATTCCATACTTCTCCTCGACCGCTGTCCTCACCTGAATAAATAGCCAGACATTATTATTATTATTATTATTGTTATGGTAACACATTACAAAAAGGACCATTTATTTAGTTGGTACATACATTAGTAAACATGAACTAATATTAATAAATGCTGTATTTTAACCTAAAAAATAGATATTTTAGACATCTTGAATATTTTACTGAACATCACTTTTGTTGAGTTTAGAGTTTAATAAAGGATCAATCAGCACACACACACACACACATATATTTATATGATATTAAGTCTGAATTTATTAAATAAAGTAGGCACTTGCATTTATCATTCATATAGTGCTACATGTACATAAAAAAACGTGAGTTTAAGTGAAAACTTAAACAAAACAATATTTTTTTTTGTGCAAACAATATTAAAGCATCAAAACAGACAAAACAGCTTACTAGCTCATAACAGACAGTGCGTTTACTCTATGATTGATTTTGGGTCTCATACCTCAAGGCAAATCTTGATCACCTTTAGAGTGACCGGCTTCACTTCGCTGAACTTGAGTTTTAACTTTTTAACAAAAACTACCTTGAATTGTCCCTCATTCTGAAAACAGTCTGGAGCAAAAAGATTTGCGCACCCAAACATAATTATTTTTTGTGAAAGTGAAGTGAAGTGTGGCCAAGTATGGTGACCCATACTCGGAATTTGTGTTCTGCATTTAACCCATCTAAGTGCACGCACACACACAGCAGTGAACACAAACACACTGTGA
This sequence comes from Gymnocypris eckloni scoliostomus, assembly GCA_027564155.1. NCBI lineage: Eukaryota > Metazoa > Chordata > Actinopteri > Cypriniformes > Cyprinidae > Gymnocypris > Gymnocypris eckloni. The sequence continues at coordinate 48,683,304 of CM050414.1, read as the reverse complement.
ACACACACCCAGAGCACTTGGCAGCCATATTGCTGCGGCATCCGGGGAGCAGTTGGCGGTTTGGTGCCTTGCTCAAGGGTCTCACCTCAGTCTTGGTATTGAAGGTGGAAGAGCGCTGGTTATTCACTCCAAAATCAAAATGGCTTGATAATTGAGACTCTTTAGGTTTTTGGGGGATTAAAAGAGGGCTTATCATTTTAAAATAGTTATCATTGTAGGATGTTGTGTCCACACACTACCAAGACACATTTTTATGCAAATAAAGATATTTGGCATCCAATGTCTCCTTTCGATTTAATATTATAATCTTAATTCAAGTGATGAAGGATTTAGAAAAAGTCTGACAGTAATCAGTGTTGAGTACTACTGTAAGGTTAACCCTGCCTGCTTTACATGTTTGAAAGCAATTAACAGTTGAAAACGTTAGAAATTTAGAAAAGTAGTCAAAAAGTAATCAGTTACATTACTTTATTAAAGTAATTGAAAAGTTACACTACTTATTACATTTTAAGTAGGGTAACTTGTAAACTGTAACCTATTACATTTCTAAAGTAACCTCCCAAACCCTTCCCACAGACAATGATTCCAACTTAACTTACCACTTATCACTGTTTACCCCTGTTTGATGAACTTGTGAAAAACGGAGTGGGAGGGAAATGAAACGAAGTGATAAAAAGAAGAAAACAGTAATAGACGGGAGTAGAAACACGAATGACAAGCTAACCGGCAAACAAATGCTAATGCACTTCACTCGCGGCTTTAGATTAAAAGTGAACAATCAAATTAGTCAGATTAGCTTGATAGATAATATCAAAAATATGCTGGGAATTAAGATATATTTTACTACTTAAACAGAGAGTGAATGTAAGATAGAGATTCAACAGAAAACCGAAGCTACACGGAGCTACAAATGCAAACCTCTCAGCCTCTGACCAGAGTCAGTGGTATTATGTTAATACAACAGAAAATCCCGCTGATCACGCCTCAAGAGGGCTTCACGCCTCTGACATCCCTTCATCAATCTGGTTATCGGGACCCAAATTTCTGTGGGAACAAGAGGTAAGTCCAACACTGAACTCCTCTGCCAACCTGCTTGTTGGTGACCCTGAAGTTAAATCGGTCCAAACTTTCACGATCACAGTCAGTGACAGTACAGACATTCTCAGTCATTTCACTCGATTTTCTTCTTGGTCAATGCTTCAAAAGGTTGTTGCAAGGATAGAAAGACTAGGATCAAAACAGAAATACCCCAGTGATTGTGTGACTGTTGAGGAGCGTCAGAGGGCTGCTGAAGTGGTGATCAAGCTTGTCCAGCAGGAAGCGTTCTCCAGAGAAATAAGAATGATTGAGAAGGGGAACACTCTTCCAAATTCCAGTGCGTTGTACCATCTAGATCCTGTTTTGGACAAAGGTTTTCTTCGTGTAGGCGGAAGACTGAAAAGATCATCACTCAGTCAAGAACTAAAACATTCTGTGATTCTCTCAAAAGATAGTTAGTTACAATGGAATCAAACTCAAACGGAGCTTAGAACGAATGGATTTTAGATCATTGGAGGCAGCAAGTCTGTCGCCAAGCTGATGCATAAGTGTGTGTAATGTCGAAAACTTAGACGACCGACAGAAGAACAACAAATGGCAGAACTTCCCAGAGAGCGTGTTGAAGTATCCGCTCAAATTACAAATACAAATTAAGCTCAGATGAGCTTTATTTGTCACATACACAATTATACAGAGTATAATGAGGAGTGAAATGTGTTCTCTGCATTTAACCCATCCAAGTGCACACACACACTTGGAGCAGTGGGCAGCCCGGGGAGCAGTCGTGGACTTCCTGCCAGAGATGGGATTCGAACCTACAACCTTGGGTTACCTCAGGTTTCAAGTCCAACGCTCTATCCACTAGGCCAACGACTGCCCACTCCCTTCACATTCTGCGGCATGGACTGTTTTGGGTCATTTGTCATAAAGAAAGCTTGCAAATAGTACAAGAGATATGGCCTAATATTCACTTGTCTAGCATCTCGCGCAGTTCATATTGAAATGATTTAAGATTTGTCTACGGATGCCTTCATCCATGCATTGATGTGTTTTATCAGCCTCAGAGGAGCAGTTTTCAAACTTCATGGTGACCATGGTACCAACTTTGTGGGAGCCAGGAATACATTTAAAAAATCACTAAAACAACTTGATACCAAAGCTCTGGAGGTATTTCTCTCTGAGAAACAATGCGAATTTGTCTTTAATGCTCCTTTTGCAAGTCACGCTGGAGGCATCTGGGAGCGTCAAATAAGAACCGTGCGAAATGTACTCAATGCCACACTTGCTCAGTGCCCAGGCAGGCTGGACGATGCTTTACTTAGAACACTGTTCTATGAAGCAATGGCCATAGTTAATAGCCGTCCACTAACCGTAGATAGCATTAATTATCCAAATACACTCGAACCTCTGACCCCAAACCATTTAATACTGATGAGGTCTGATGTTGCACTTCAACCTCCAGGAAAATTTGTCAAAGAAAACAAGTACACTAAGAAATGATGGCGTAGAGTCCAATACATGGTCGAGCAGTTTTGAAGTCGTTGGAAGAAGGAGTATCTTCTTAATATTTCAACACGCCAAAAGTGGCATACTCCTCGGCGAAATCTCAGAGTAAATGATGTCGTAATCATCAAAGAGGATATGCTCCCAAGAAATCAATGGCAGTTAGGCAGAGTGGTTGAAACTGTCAAAGAGAGTGATGGATTTGTTAGGTGAGTGAAGGTACAAGTAGGAGAACGAAAACTTGCTAGCAAACGTGATCAACTCTCCAAGCCCGCAATCATTGAAAGGCCCATCCAGAAATTGGTGGTGCTTCTTGAAGAAGAGTGACTGTTAATAGCTTGGCTGATACCCTCACATCAGACCAAGTAATTATTTCTGAAGTGCTTTCTAGTCACACATTAATAAAACTGAAAGGCGGTCATCTTAAGGTTCAAAATCATGTTCTGATTCATATTCATTTGTTCTGTTGATTTATCATACCATGACTGTGGGAGTGTAAGTGACCGCAAAATGGTCATGTCACTTTAAATTTGTTCTGAGCATGTTACCTGTTTTATGCAGTAGGGGGTAGGGTAACGCAAAGTAGTCAGATCAGCAGAGAGAGGAGAAAAGATTCATGTTCCTCTACAGTACATGAAGATAAAATTGAGATGTACTATGAATGGTGCCTTGATTCTGCTTAATTTCAACCTAGTACCCTTTGGTAAAGCGGAGCGAGGTATGTGAAGTTGATATACATTACGTTTTGTCGTTTATTTCAAAGTTTTATGAGCTCTGCTTGTTAATTAGTTTTTTCAAACGTCTATTATTATAATCATTATTTATTTCATCTGTTTCTCCTTAATTGTTTACTTTATGTATCTTATGTTTCTGTATATGAGTTGTATTTATTGGTTATGTTGTTTCTTTGCATAGTTTCACATTGCTACACAGCAAATATTTAATGCCACTCTTCAAGGGCAAAATAAAGAAGCACCCATCAGAAACTCTCTGTGTCCCTTTTATGGATGCCAAAGGGCAGCTACAATTATTATAATACCTTTCTATGTATCAGCTTCCAGAGTTCGTGTCAGGAGTCACGATCGTTTATTGCCATTTCAGATGTAAACTACACTGTTTTATTTTTAAATAAAAGATTTGATGATGCATATTATATACCAGCAAGCAGATGCAACCAGAATATGAACCCAATAAGCTAAACTACATAAGCATTTTCCCATAAACAAACACATAAGGAGTGCTTAGCTGTATAGACAGAATATATGCATGTGTATACTTTACACAGGTAGCCAACATTTCAGAAGTGAGTGGGACAAAAATGTTATTTTATATATATATATATATATATATATATACATACATAGGCTACTGTTTATAAGAATATAGGAAACTTGACTTTTTTCTCTTATGTTTTTTAATTAGCTTGGAAATCAGATACACTGTTGGGCAATAACCAATAAATGATTTGTTAATGTATTACAAACACTTTTTATTCATTTTTATCACATATAAGACAGAATAGTTTCTGTACTGTAATAAATGCTGTCAGGTTGCACTGAATTTTTCATAATCTTTCCTGGTAGTTTACCATTTACCTCAGGCTTTGTGCATGAGTATATGGTATCACATTTCCCTGGTTAAATAAACATTACACTAAAAAGGCCAAATAAAATTATATTTTGTATTTTTACACTGTGTAATATTCTGTTTATCAAAACCAATAAATTTAATCAAGTTAGTGTTGTTACGTATTTTTACATTTATTCCAAAATAATAACTAAAGGCAGTAACAATACAAACATTTTATTTGTCAACTGACGTTCAGCTGTTCTTTTAACTTTACCAGCGGGTGTCGCTGTTGGACAGAATTACTTTATAAATACTAGGGACTTTTACACTTTTTAATGTCATATTTTGTAATGCTTGCATTGATTTTTTTTTTGCAATATCGATAATATTCTCATCCCTTTTTTTTCCTCTAAAGAGTCTCTGCCTCCCTTGCATTGACTGATGACAGAAGCCGTACAACACACAAACATCAGAAATGCAGTAATCTTAAATTATAATCCTTGCGGCTTTGAGGTTAAGTACATTTTGGCAGGTTATTTTACATTTATTTCACGCATGCAAATTAATAAAGTGATGATTGGAAATTGGGCAGTTCAATTAAGCATATCATTCTTGTAAAGCTACAAAAATTTAAATGTGCAAATGAGGGATCACCATGAAATAAAATGTTTTTTATTACAATGTGTAGGCTGTAGCCACTGTTTTACTACAAATAGCATGCTTAAACTATGGTGAGTGTAGAACAATGTTTTACAGTTTTTTGATAATGAAAAACAGTAGTAATATATTTATAATATTTATAGAAAACATTCATTGTTATAAAAGATCATTTATGTCATGTACTGTAAATGCTCTAGGCCTACAAGTTTGAGGCATTAATTGTAACATTTGTATATACACCCAATATTTTGACCATACTGTCTTCTTTCACATCAGGAAAAAAATTTGAGACTGGTGCAGCTGACTGGTGCAGTAACAGAAATTGGAATGTATTTTTATTTTTATAAAACAAATTATGATATACTTCACAACAAGCAGATGATTACCAAATAAAATCCCTACACAAAGCTGCGTGGGCAGAAAGTTCTCCAGCGGAACTGTTCACTTACATTTACATTTACATTTATGTATTTAGCAGACGATTTTATCCAAAGCAACTTACAGTACATTCAGGCTATACACATTTTTTTTTGTCAGTATGTGTGTTCCCTGGGAATGCACTTCTTTCCTGTTTGTGAAAAGACAGGACTGTGAGATGTTCTGCAAAGAACTTGTGGATAAAAACAAGTGGGCTACTGTCCCATATTTGAGTATGAATGTTCCATCCTTAAGGATCCAACAGTTAACTGTATACAGTTCACAGGAAATGATTAATAAAGAGTGAACAATAAGCTGAACAGTCTTGTTACCTTTTTTGCCATCTAGTCCAGCATCAGAAATTCATCCTATTTTCATTGTCAGCCTCTGCTCTTTGTACTGTAAAAACGTCTCAGGTTACGTATGTAACCATGGTTCCCCGAATGGGGAACGAGACACTGCGTCCCCTAGGGTCGCTACGGGAACGCCTCAGCGTGACTCGTGTCTGAAGATACATATGTAAAAACACCACCTGTTGGCCGGCGACAGCCCATGACGCCACTACCACCGCCACAATATAAGTACCACAATATAAGTGCTGCCGCGAGAATACATCCTCCGCTTCTTCCTGAAGCTTGCGTCCAAGCATGGCCCAAAGCCTAGGGACGCAGTGTCTCGCTCCCCATTCGGGGAACCATGGTTACACGTAACCTGGAGACGCTTCCCTCCATGGGAACTCGAACTGCGCCCCTAGGGGTCGCTACGGGAACGTTATACCCACTTCACCATGCTGAGGGAATGCAAGCCAATTTCGCAAAAAAGGCGAGCACTAAGTCAACTCTACTCGGCTAAGGAGTTGCCCTGGGACGGCTGATGGCTGTCAGTGATATTATCCCTTCGGCCAAAGGCCCGAGCTGCATACCCTAGTACTTACCTGCTAGGTGCCGGGATTACCGGGCCTAGGGTAGAGCTCAAAGTCTTGGAATCAGAAAAAGATTCCTTTAAGGGGATATGGCCAGGCACCTGGCTCACTAGGTCCTGGCCGATCACTCAGGGGTTACCACTTGCTCTGTCCAAGCTTACTGAGGGAACTGTCTCAACAGACCTCTTGGTAGCGTACACCCCCTTTTTGTTTTTGTTTTTTGGACCCAACATATATGGGACAAGGGAGCGGGGCCCAAGGCACAAGCCGGGGCTTTAACCAACTCAAAAAAGGGCACGAAGCTGTGCGCGTAACCCTACCCTTACGGGATTTTTAGAAAGAACGCAGAATCTTTGATGTGCGGACTTACCACTGAGTGGATTTTAGAAAGTGCCCAAAGTCTCGCGTGTGCACTTATTAGAAGAACGTTCTATGCCCTGGAGCGGAGAACTACTCATTCCTCGGAGTGAGAGGGAACTCAGATGCTCAGAAGGGAGCGGCAAGCTCATAGATGACCCTCTGGTTGAGGGGAGCAATGCTGGCTCGACCAACAAGGCGAGCGACCTATCACAGAGCTCTGGGGGCAGAGAACTCGGACGCTCAGAAGGGAGCGGCATGCTCATAGGAGACCCTCTGGTTGAGGGGAGCAGTGCTAGCTCTACCGACGGGCGAGCTCTGGAGGCGGAGAACTCATTCCTCGGAATGAGAGGAACTCAGCTACCAATGAGGAGCTCTAGAGCGGAGAACTCACTCCTCAGAGTGAGACCTATAACGAGCTCTGGAGAGTGGAGAACTCATTCCTCAGAATGAGAAGGCACTCTGCCGCTCAGAAGGGAGCGGCAAGCCCAACCATGAGCTCTGGAGCGGGGAACTCATTCCTCAGAATGAGCTCAGCAGGAGCGGCATGCTCATAGATAACCCTCTATAGTGAGGGGGGAGCAATGCTAGCTCGACCAGCAAGGAGAGCGACCTATCACAGAGCTCTGAGAGCGGAGAACTCTTTCCTCAGAATGAGAGGGAACTCAGACGCCCGCAGGGAGCGGCATGCTCAAAGGTGACCCTCTAATGAGGGAGCAATGCTAGCTCTACCTATAACGATCTCTGGAGAGCGGAGAACTCATTCCTCAGAATGAGAAGGAACTCAGACGCTCAGCAGGGAGCGGCATGCTCATAGATAACCTCTATAGTGAGGGGAGCAATGCTAGCTCGACCAGCAAGGAGAGCGACCTATCACAGAGCTCTGAGGAGCGGAGAACTCATTCCTCAGAATGAGAGGGAACTCAGACGCTCCGCAGGGAGCGGCATGCTCAAAGGTGACCCTCTAATAAGGGGAGCAATGCTAGCTCCACCTATAACGAGCTCTGGAGAGCGGAGAACTCATTCCTCAGAATGAGAGGGAACTCCGCCGCTCAGAAGGGAGCGGCATGCTCATATGTGGCCCTCTGGGTGAGGCTGGAGAGCGGAGAACTCATTCCTCAGAATGAGAAGGAACTCAGACGCTCAGCAGGGAGCGGCATGCTCATAGATAACCCTCTATAGTGAGGGGAGCAATGCTAGCTCGACCAGCAAGGAGAGCGACCTATCACAGAGCTCTGAGGAGCGGAGAACTCATTCCTCAGAATGAGAGGGAACTCAGACGCTCCGCAGGGAGCGGCATGCTCAAAGGTGACCCTCTAATAAGGGGAGCAATGCTAGCTCCACCTATAAAGAGCTCTGGAGAGCGGAGAACTCATTCCTCAGAATGAGAGGGAACTCCGCCGCTCAGAAGGGAGCGGCATGCTCATAGGTGGCCCTCTGGGTGAGGGGAGCAATGCGGGCTCTACCAACAGCGAGCTCTAGGGAGCGGAAAACTCATTCCTCGGAATGAGTGGACATTCAGACGCTCCGAAGGGAGCGGCATACTCATAGGTAACCCTCCTAAGGTGAGGGGAGTAATGCTGGCTCTACCGACAGCTTGCTCTGGAGAGCGGAGGACTCATCCTTCAGCGCTCAGAAGGGAGCGGCATGCTCATAGGTGACCCCGGAAAACTCATTCTTCAGAATGAGAGGGAACTCAGCTATTTTTTTTTTTGCTTAGCAGGAAATTTCCACCCAACCTCGGTCAGGTGGAGTTTACGGTGGTTACAGGGGAATTAGAGAGGAATGAGAGGGCTTGCCTCTCTCTGACCCGCCTCTCTCTCACCCTAGCCGCAGGAGGGAGGGGCATGAGTCGCGAGACTAGTTCTGAGCCCATCTCTGACCTCAGACCGAGATGGGCTAGGACCCCTGGTTGTTCGGGCTCAGACCTGGATTTTATAGAACCTTATCCAGGTCTTTTAGCAGATCAGTCTGGTACGCCTTAGTGTGCAACGGCGACGGTCTGACCTGCTGCTGCATATGCCCTGCCATTTAAGCGAGATTCAGGGGCTTAGGTGGCCAGGGGAGCCTTGAGAGAGGATGTCTGCCACAGAGAGATAAGCTGTTTATCATCTCTTGCACAGGGGCATCCCTCATAGCCATTTTCACAGTGTCAGCATAACTAGTATGCTGAAACCTATGAATAAGAAAAATAGCTTTTCTCACTCCTTCTCAATCTCCACATCGAGATTTTATGAAGAAAGGAAGGCTCACTCGAGCTGGGAGTTTTGGCCAGAAAGATTAATTTTATGATCCATAACCTCCAAAAACTCGTTCATATGCAGAGAAGAGCACTAGCCGCTGAATCTGATTATGTCAGAAAGATCGCATGGTCACAATCCAGCGGTCCCTCCTCACTCACCATCGCCACATCCAACTGCTAATTTCATTACCTCCGTGCCTCGGCAGCGGTGGGTCCCGAATCGCGGAAGCAGACGGCTGCCCTCTTTCCTCGAAAAGAGGGACAGGACGAGAGCTGAGCTTACATAGAAAGCTCACAGTGCACGCAGATTTCCCCTCAAGGACATCGTGCTCTTGCCCAAACAAAGACGCAAAGATTGTGTGTCATCGCGTGGGTCCCGATTTTATAACGAGGACGCCGGATCCACACACATCTTAAACGCCTTGCTAGTGCTCGCCATTTGATAGAGAGAAAACTGTACTCTTACCAGATTGCACGCTTCAAACAAACCAGTCAGTGAAGACGAAAAAGCTGATGATGTATTCTCCGGCGGCACTTATATTGTGGCATGCCGGTAGTGACGCTGGGCTGTCGCCGCCAACAGGTGGTGTTTTTACATATTTATCTTCAGACACGAGTCACGCTGAGGGCGTTCCCCGTAGCGACCCCTAGGGGACGCAGTTCGAGTTCCCATGGAGGGGAACTATACTTTATTATCTTTTGAGAATATAATAATATAATATATGTTAAATAAATTAAACAAACATTACTTGAAAAGTACATTTCACAATGGGCTTTGTTTTTGGAAACCTTGTTTGGTTATCATTTATGATGAAGAAGCACAGGACAGAATGAACATCAAAGGAAAGGTAAGTAATACAATAGTTATTTCTCTGACATGTAACTTTTGACAGTATTGTAACTTATTAGTGTAGTTATCAGATCCAATTGTTGTGACAATTTTGGGTCAATTGGAGGCTGTAATCCACACCTAAAGGGGCAGATCTTCAAAGGGACACATTGAACTAGCCTTTTGGTAAGGATAACACTGGGATGTACAGAATAAATAAATACTTGTTTAAGTTCATTTTCCTGCTCATTTTATTAATTTTAGGGAAAATCGAATGGCCTGCATTTTTCTTTATAGTTATTAAATTAATATCACATTAATTATGTGTAATTTTCTTTTTTCTTCCTTTTGGCTGAGGGGATTAAAGCAGTTCAGAGAACGAAAAGTAGGCTACATACCCTTATCTGTCCGGTTTTCACAGATTTTTTATGCCGTTCCTTTATTTAGAAATAAATATATATAAATTACAAAGTGTAAATTTACATTTTTTTAAAACAATGCTTAGTCAAAAAAATGGAACAAATACAAAAGAATGGTGTAGCCTACAATTGCACACGTTTCTTAGGACTGTTTCTTGATAGAAATGTAATTAATAAAAAAGGTGAACGTGAACTGAAGTACAGCATCGGAGTTTACGAGACAACTTTGTAGTTATGAGCACTGCACTTTACATTTAGACCACGACTAACACTTTTTAATGTAAAATCACAAATAATGATATGTTTTAAAGAAAAAGGCCTGAAGATGTTCCAACGAGGGATACAAATAAGTTTTTAATCTGGACTCAGTATTACAGTTATGTGATAGGCCTATTATAGTTTATTTCTGTTTGCTATAAACACAACTAAAACAAAGTTACACGAGTGGTGCACCAGCTTAAAATGTCACGCTTATCAGAGACACAGAGGATACTACACACACTAGATTAACTATGACAGAGGATCCAAACAGCGATCCTTTATTTCCACCAGAGAATGTCTAAAGTCAATAGTGTGGGACCATTTTGGGTGCGCCAAGAATGTCCAGATCGTCATTTAAATATTGCCATAAAAATACATAAAAAACGTAAAAATACATAATACATAATACATATACATAAGAGATAATGCACGGCTAGCCAACATGTTCTCGTTGTGAAATGCACGACGTGAAGGCAAGGATCACCTCACGCGAAGTTCGTTAGCTCTAGCATTCTGTCCGCTTCAGACAGAGATGACATAGTGCGGTGAGAGAGAGAGAGAGAGAGAGAGAGAGAGAGAGAGAGAGAGAGAGAGAGAGAGAGAGAGAGAGAGAGAGAGAGAGAGAGAGAGAGAGGGAGAGAGAGAGAAAGAGACAGCCAGACACACAGAAAGAGAGAGAGGTGACAGAGGTGTGTGAATTAGGCCACCTGCATCTGCGCTTCACCACAAACAATGAAGATTTGAGTTTATTTATTTAAACAATCAATTTACCCCCTCTTTGCTGATTAATATAATGTAGCGATCTAGTATCTAAGCTATTTTATTAATGAAAGTCGCTGGGCGTTGGCAACAAGTTTCTGTCCTACTAAATGTTTGTGTGGGCAGCTCGATCTCGATCTCACAAACCAAAATAATAGACATGACTTTCTCAGGGCATATATAAAATCAGATAAATAAAGATTATTAAAATGAATAAGTATGGATGACAGTTGATTACAATAATAGTTCAGTTTATTCCCCTCATTAGTAACAGTGTACTCTGTGGGATAAATAATTAATATTTGTAATATTAATAATAATTATTAACATTAATAATACTTACTATAACAGGGATGATAAATCACAATGATAATTGTTATAAGCTTTTTTTCACCATCTTTCCTAGTTCTGTGTCAGGAGTCCAGGCCCGGCGTCCTCTCTCTCTCCACCAGAGGTCACCATCTCCCTTCCTCCTGGACTCAATTATCATCACTCCACACACCTGTGCACCCCCTCATCACATTCCCAGCTGGTCCCCATCATTTGTGGACTATTTAGACACCTCACTCCCGTCCCTCTGCCTGGCTAGATTACCTACACTTATTTGTGTATCTATGTATGTTCACTGTGTTTTCCTGTTACCGATTACGTTCGGTTTGTGCGCTCGGGACGCCAGCACTACGTTGCCGTCTGGGGTGTCCCGTTTCTGATTATTGTTTTGTTTTTTTGCCTGTTGGCTTTTGAGTTAATAAAAAAAGAAGAGCTTACCTGCATTTGGACCCAGATCTCCACTTTTTCCACGGGCTCCCTCACGGTCCCGTGACATTCTGTACATCAGGTCCAAAATAATTGTAGAAAGAATATACAAAATGAAAACACCAAATACTTTTGTGATCTCTTTCCATTTTTATTTTCAAAAGGGAAATACTGACATGGATGTTTACAGAGCAGAGGTCACCTTTTTAATTCCAATAGGAGAGATGGACTTTTTCTTTAGTATTATTATTTTGTGCAGTATTATTGGTTACTGTGTTATTTCTGTTTCAAAAGGCAGCAACAAATAACACTTTAATATCTAAAGATTGTTTATGTAATGTTGTGAAATGAATAAATGCATAATAATCGTAATAATCGTGAAACCGTGATTATTCCTCAGACTATAATCGTACCAACAAAATCTATAATCGTTGCATCCCTAATATACATACATTTCTCACTATTAACTAACTATTGACTTTTGCCTCAATAAACTCTAATGGACGGGGGGGGGGGGGACATGACCCCCCCAGATTCATAGTGACCCGATCCGTCCCCCTCACTATCCCTACGAAAGGTGACAAAAATCGGTAAAACAGAGGATTAATCAGTGTTTTCGCTATGTACATTAGCCTAAGTAGTGTCCGCTGCTTCAGAATCGGGAATATTTACGCTCTCTCTCTCTGTGTGTGTGTGCTACAACTCCTGAGTGACCCCGGGGTCCTATGAGGAGCTAGTAGCTGCCTCAATCGTGCCTGTAGGAGCGGTAACCATAGTGATCATATACCATCGTCTATGACTTAGCTGAGCCGGTGATTTTCTGAACTGAAACAATTTGACTGTATAATGAAGAGACAAAAAACAATCACCTCGTTTTTTCAAAAACCAAACAATGTAAGTATCCTATGCCTGTTGACTTTCCCAGATGTGATAGATTAGTTTTGTTAAGGGGAATAGCTAGTCTGACAATAATGGCAAGAAGGCTTTTGCACTTAGCAAACACAGCAAAATGTGGAGACCATAACTATGCATTTAGGTGAGTGGACAGAGGCAAATAATGAATGAACACAAAAAGAATGGTTGGATAAATCAAACAATTTATCGTCGTCAAGAAATAATGTTTTATCTTATCATCTAACCCATTGTACTGTATAAGTTGACTGAGGTATGTTCACTGTCGTGTAAGCCACTATAAAATAATTATAATAAGTAAATTTGTGTGGTGCAAGGTTTATGCAAACAACAAATAAAGGCCTACATAACCTTTTGACATCCTCTTATAGCAGGAAATCATGTTTTTTATTGTACGGAGGATATAGATCATGTTTACAAAATCATATTTATGCCTTTTTATGCTCTTAAATTATGGGCTATGAAAAACATTTCTTAATGAGTCATACATCATTTTTGAAAGATATTTCTAATCTATAAATTGCAACAAACTTGTAATTAACACTTAAATTTAAAATTTTGAGTTATTCTTAGACATTTGAAATAATGACCAACTTTAGTAGTTTTAGCCGTTAATTCTCAGGAATATGTTGTATTTCACATTGTTGTGAAATTCTATAGAGGTATATAGAGGGTTAACTGAAATTATAAGATTTAAAATGTTGTCCTCCTGGCCTGCAGGCAATTTCTGATGACAGTGAGGCAGGCCCTAGTCAGTCAAGTGAGGATCTGCAGGAGGGCAGCCACAGTAGAAAAAGACAGCATGAGGAAGGAGAGACAGTAGAATTACAGACAGAAGCAGGGACAGAACAACAAGGAGGGACAGGAGGCAACACAGAGGGAGAGGATGTTGACATGATAATGACATATATAAAGCCAAATCAACCTAACCCTAAAGTTTTGCAAAAACAAGTGATGAAAGATCGGACACTGACATTCCAAAAATCATGGTATGAGAAGTATCCCTGGTTGCATGTTAGTATGGGTACAGATGGTGTTATGTGTTTTCACTGCTCTAAGTACTTCAAGACAGGGAAACCAGCACAAGCCAAGAGTATAGGCCCAGCTATTGTCAGTAATGGATTTAAAAACTGGAAAAAAGCACTTGAAAAATTTTCCATGCATGAGAAATCAGAGGGTCACAACGTTTCTGTTACAACTGCTGCCTATGAAAACAGGCCAGTTACTACACAGTTGAGCAGTGCAGTCAGTACACAGCAGGCAGAAAACAGAGCTAGCCTGTTAAAAATAATAGGGGGTGAGATGTTTCTGGCGAGGCAGGGATTGGCCTTTAGGGGGCATGAACATCATCAAGGTAACCTTGACCAGCTTTTAAAATACAAAGCTGAAGATGATCAATCATTCACTAGGTGGTTATCTGCAAAGAGGGGGGTGCACACATCTTGGGATTGTCAAAATGAGCATATACATTTTATGAGTTAATTGATTATCAGGACAATTGCAGATGAGATCCGGTCCCTTCCAGTGTTGCAGTATTCGATAATTATGGATGGGACAAGGGATATATCTCTGGTGTTGAGCAGGAGGCGCTGTGCCTACATTATGTTGACACTGATTTGCTGGTGCATGAAGACTTTATAGGGTTGTATGAAACAACTTCTACAACAGGTGCAAACCTTGCCAGAATCATTTTGGACGTTCTGTTGAGACTGAATTTGCCAATATCTGGCCTCAGAGGTCAAGCATATGATGGGGCTTCAAATATGGCTGGAAAGTACTCAGGTGCCCAGGCTGTTATTCAGCAAAGACACAGCCACTAGCGCCATATATGCATTGTGGAGCACACTGTGTTAATTTAATTACACAACAGGCTTGCTCAGCCTCCAGTGTCGTGCGAAATGCACTTGACTGGATACATGACATTGGCACATTTTTTGGGCAGTCTGGTAAGCTGAAAGGCAAGTTTAAAGCCATTGTTGCAGCTGAAGGGGAAGGGCCAGCCCTGTCCATCAGGCCTTTATGTCCCACTAGATGGACTGTACGCTCACCTGCTATCCGTGCTGTTCTCAGCCAATATGGGATGGTACTAAATGCACTGGATGAGATGGCTGTAAGTAATTCTGAATCTGCAAGCCGGGCAGAGGGCTTACGTGTTCGACTGCAACAGGGTAATGTTGTACTGTGACTTCTGCTTGCTTTAGATGTGATCAGTGAACTAGAGGTTCTAAACACATCTCTCCAGAAAAACACAGTGGAGGGCATGCTCTCTGCAGTCTCTCTTGTCCAAGAAAGCTTGAAATCCAAAAGAAACACTGAACACTTTGAGGCAGTCTTTAAGGAGGCAGGAGACATGTGTGACAATCTGTCTCTAGAGACCATTGTTCCACCACGCACACATAGGCCCCATAAGAGATATTCTGGGCAGGCTCCTGCATACACACCTGGATCAGCTGTGGATTTTTACAGAGTAGAGTTCTACCGTGTCCTTGACACAGTAGATGCACAAACTACTGAGAAGTGTATGCAACCAGGCATTCAAACTTTAAAAGAACTGGAAAACTCACTCCTGACTCCCATTACAAATGATGCAGCAGTTCAGAAATATCCTGAACTGAACGAGGAAGACTTGAAAGTCCAATTAGCCATGTTTAAAAACAAGTACAAGGTCAGCACAACTGCAGATGCTGTGCATGTTTTGAGAGAAATGCCCCCTGAAGTCCGTGGCCTATTTGATCAGGTAGAGACATTAGTAAGATTGTTGATGGTGGTGCCCATATCATCTGCTGAGGCAGAGCGCAGTTTTAGTGGGTTACGCAGGTTGAAAACTTGGTTGCGATCAACCATGACACAAAAAAGACTCAATGGCATTGCTGTGTGCCATATTCACCAAGAGAGGCTTGACAGACTGGACAGACAAGAAATTGCCCAGCAGTATGTTCAGGGTAATGAAAGGAGGAGAGATGTTTTTGGGTCCTTCATTGAGTAAATTTGTTTGGCTGCACTAGAGGGAATTTCTCATACTCCGTATACTTACATATTTTTATTTATGTAAATATGTTGTTGTTATTTTATTTTATTATTATTATAATTATAATTTTTGCACATAGGTTCTTTGCTTTTTTGTTCATAATGATAGACTTTGTATGCTGAGATAAGCAAATGTTTAAATAAAACATACTTTGCTGAAGACATGAAGTTTTGGTGGGTGATTGGCATACTAGTCAAATAACAGTCTGATCATGCATTGCTAGTGGTGATCAGGTAGGCCTTTGTTTACCTTTGTTCATTGTTGTTTATCCATGATTTCAAATAAGAATCCCCCAATGGCTTTTTAGTGCAAATCATTAGCCCAAATTACTCAAAGTAACTACTTGAGCACTAGTTAAAGCCCAAATTACACAAAATAACGAATTGAGTTTAAATCATTTGCTGACAGCTTGGTCCCCCCCAGTTAAAAAATCCTATCTGCGCCCCTGAGTCTACTGTTCAAGTAAGATGTAGAATATGGTCACGTATAATACGGCATTAGTATGTGCTTGATGAGTACTAATAAACAGCTAATATAGTAATATGCAAGCAACTAGTTAATAACTAGTGTTACATTTAATACATAAAAAACGTAATGTTTGTGTGTGAGCACGTGTGTTCATAGACAGTATTGGCTAGCGGGAGCGGGTACTCATTATTTGTGTGTATGTTCTTTATGGAAAAATACTTATGCAATTTAGCTTATTGGGTTCATATTCTGATCGCATCTGCTTGCTGGTATATAATAGGCATAATCAAATCTTTTATTTAAAAATAAACGGCGAAAAACGGTCATTACTCTTGGCACTAACTCTGGCAGATGATCCATAAAAATGTATTATAATAATAATAATACAACAACAACAACAACAACAACAACAACAAAACACCACCGCACGACACTGAGAACAGTGTAGTTTTTACTGAGCAAACAGCAAAAACAGCGAGAAAAACCATGGCATCTGCCATGAGAAATCCCTCTCCGTTGTTTGTTGGGTTGCTGTCTTTGTTTATGATTTTGCTGCACCTTTCGTCCATTTTAAAACTCTCCCATTAAACCTATTTAACCTTATTCTATCGAAGCAACAAAGGTGTTTTGCAATTTAACATGAACATGACACAATTAGGCCTACTTTTTTTTGCATAATTATTTAAAGACACGTAATATAAAGTGGGACCAAAATGTGTTTCATTTTCTTTATAATATTTCTTCAAAATATTATAACACATTTTATTTATTTTGTTGTGGGTATTGTTAAAATCAGTCATTGAAGTTGATAAAATCTTAACATTGTATCATTTAATTTAACTTCTTTAAATTCATATTTAAACATTTGTAATAATGAAATGAGGAATATTTATGCTCAGTTATTTCAGTTTAAACCATTTGTGAAGTGAGTTTGACATTGTTCAGTAAACACACTGACACTGGAGGGTTTGATTATGGAGTTTAATATTGAGGAGTGAAAGGATTTCAACAGTTCCTCTATACAGTATGGTAGCTCGTGTCTTTTATTAGATAAGACAGACTATTGTTGTTGTGTGCATCTGTGAGTGTTCAGAAAGGGATCAGCTGGTGATCAAAGGATTTGGGAAACTCGATTCCAGTCACACTCGGTTTCCCTCCATCACAGGGAAGATATATCTTCAGGTGAACACACACACCTTCCTCATCAACCATCACCTGATAGAGAGAAAAATCAACTAGGGTTTAATGTAGACAAACACTTTATACGTTCGACTACATTTGTCCAGCAATGCTACAATATTAAGAAAAGTTTTATCTAATGCAAATGCAAGAAGATTGACTTGATGCATTTTAACTTCCAGTGAGGACGGACAAATGACTTGACACATCACACCTGCAGTTGACTAGTTGATATTGGGTGGCATGCAAGTCATACCTTGAGTTTCACGAGCTTAAAATCCATACAAATACAAATGAACAAAAACATTAATTTACCTTGACCAGGTAATGTTCTCCTGCCACAACCTGAGAGCGATAGACCACAGGAATGTACATCTTAAAATCAGTTCCATCCTTCTCCTCGACTGCTGTCCTCACCTGAATAAATAGCCAGACATTATTATTATTATTATTGTTATGGTAACACATTACAATAAGTACAATTTATTAAGTTAGTAACACACTACATTAGTAAACATGAACTAATATTAATAAATGCTGTATTTTAATCTAAAAAAGAGACATTTTAAACAATTTGAATATTTTACTGAACATCACTTTTGTTGAGTTTAGAGTTTAATAAAGAATCAATCAAGAGTGATTATACATATACACACAAACACACACACACACACACACACACACACACACACACACACACACACACACACACACACACACACACACACACACACACACACACACACACACACACACACACACACACACACACACACACACACACACACATATATATATAGAGGTTATTAAGTCTGAATGTATTGCATAAAGTAGGCACTTGCATGTATCATTCATATAGTGCTACATGTACATAAAAGAAAATGTGTGTAAACTAAAACAAAACCAAGCAATAATAGATTTTTGCAAACAATATTATGGCATCAATAATGACAAACAGCTTACTAGCTCATAAAATACTGCATTTACTCTATGATTGATTTTGGGTCTCATACCTCAAGGCAAATCTTGATCATTTTTAGAGTAACCGGCATCACTTTGCTCCAGCCTCCAGGTATGTCCATTACTGCAGCGTGCTGATGATCAGTGTAGAGAAGAGGATTGTTAATCAGTCAATCTGACTCCCAGAACCACGGTCCTGCACTTTTAAAGTTAAGATCACATGACTTGGAGAATTGTGGGAGGTGCTAGCACAAATGTGGCAGTGAACTATGGTTAGATGTTTGTTTAAATCACGTAACCACAATGTTAGGCAAAAGTAATAATTTCAGGTCAAGTCAAAATAATGTTTATTTTGTATAGCATGTTTCACAAACATATGACCCTGTAGCCCAAGACTGGTTATCCACTGAAGCTAAGCAGGGTTGAGCCTGGTCAGTACCTGGATGGGAGACCTGGGGAAACTAGGTTGCTGTTGGGGTATGCAGTATATGCAGTGCAGAGGGTTGTGCCAAAACAAGTCTTTGAAAATAGTCTTTAAATAAAGCTTTTAAAATATTTGAAATATTACATTTGTTAAGGGACAATTTTAGTTTAGCTTTTTAAATGAGTAAAAATAGTAAAACATAATATCCCCCCAAACATTTTTTAATAAATTGACAGCTAGAAAAGCTAGAAAAAACACAAAGTGTAAAAAAAGCACTTTCAATGCTTTTTCATGCATTAAGTTTTTTCTGTTTCTGTTTAGTGCAAATGAAATGACATTTCTGTTTAGCAAATACAATCATTTTAATGCTTTGTACATGAGTGTTCATAAAAAAGAAGTTTTAAAGATATATTTTTAGCTTTGAATAATTTACTGTTTTAATCACTTATATTTTAGTTTTTAACCACTCTTTCAAAGTGTGTAGAAATATGCAAATAGTTTCATACTGAAAGTTGACTTAGTATAAGTATAATAGTAACATAATGGTATATTTACTTTTACTGTTTTTACTTATTTTATATTTATAGTTGTGTCCCACAGACAGTGTTGGGGAGTAACTAGTTACATGTAGCAGAATTACTTAATTTAATTACAAAATGAAAGTTATTGTAATTAGTAACAGATACTAAGAAAAATGTGTAATTAAATTACAGTTGCTTATGAAAATATAAAAAAATACAAAGGGGGTTACATCTTATTTTTTTCACACACAGTCCCACATACAGATTTAATTGATTGCTGAAGTGACTGCTCTAAAATATGAAAACTCAATGTTTCAGAAGTTTATACTGTAACATGCTTATTCGATAACTCGTATATATCCTATTTGGGTTTATGTATATGCTTTTTAGTTTTTTTAAGATTAACAGTTTTTTTCTAAGGCGATGTTAGATTCCAGTGTTTCCTGTCATAGCTATGTAAATATTTGATTTCAAATACAGTATCATAGCTATTAAACTATATCATGTTATGATTTTAAATCTGTATTTAACCTCAGAATGATTTAAAGTAAGTCTGATTTTGTAGTGGCTGTGCTTCAAAGGGGACATCGGATGCCCATTTTCCACAAGTTGGTATGATTCTTTAGGGTCTTCTCGAAATGGTCTCAGTGGTCGGGTAAAACAACACCTTTTTACCTTTTCAAAAACAGCTCTGTTCACAGCAACTTGTTTCGCTGCATATTGCTTTACATGCTTCCTCTCTTCTGTGCAAGAGCAAAGGTGATTTGCAAATAATCATAAAAAATATAAAGTGTGAGACTTCTTCTGGAGGTGCAGCTGAATCATTAACAATGGTTACAGCTCTATCCTTGAGTTTTAACTTTTTAACAAAAACTACCTTGAATTGTCCCTCATTCTGAAAACAGTCTGGAGCAAAACGATTTGCGCAGCCAGACATAAACAAATTTAGTGAAAGTGAAAGTGAAGTGAAGTGTGGCCAATTATGGTGACCCATACTCGGAATTTGTGTTCTGCATTTAACCCATCTAAGTGCACACACACACACACACAGCAGTGAACACAAACACACTGTGAACACACACCCAGAGCACTTGGCAGCCATATTGCTGCGGCATCCGGGGAGCAGTTGGCGGTTTGGTGCCTTGCTCAAGGGTCTCACCTCAGTCTTCATATTGAAGCTGGAAGAGAGCGCTGGTTATTTACTCCAAAATCAAAATGGCTTGATAATTGAGACTCTTTAGGTTTTTGGGGGATTAAAAGAGGGATCATCATTTTAAAATAATTATCATTGTAGGATGTTGTGTCCACACACTGCCAAGACACATTTTTATGCAAATAAAGATATTTGGCATCCAATGTCTCCTTTAAAATTAAATATTATAATCTTAATTCAAGTGATGAAGGATTTAGAAAAAGTCTGACAGTAATCAGTGTTGAGTACTACTGTAAGGTTAACCCTGCCTGGTTTACATGTTTGAAAGCGATTAACAGTTGAAAACGTTAGAAATTTAGAAAAGTAGCCAAAAAGTAATCAGTTACATTACTTTATTAAAGTAATTGAAAAGTTACACTACTTATTACATTTTAAGTAGGGTAACTTGTAAACTGTAACCTATTGCACTTCCAAAGTAACCTCCCAAACCCTTCCCACAGACAATAAATCATCAAACTGTTGAGTTGTATGGAACTCTTCTAAATAGGTTCTCACTAAAAAATATTTCTTCACACATACTTCAAGAGAAAAGCATTTTGTTTGATGACGTGTTCATACATGTCAAGTTCCATGAATATAATAGAAAAAAATAGCATTTTGTTTCACATAATTTATTAATTGAGTGCATGAATTAAAGTTATTTGTAAAGTGATGATTGTTTACATCATGAATTGTCTTTTGGTGATCTAGATTTTCATTTGTTTGAAATAAGCGGCAAAGTGGACACAACTTGGAAGTCGACTGTCATTAACCAGTTTACAAAAGACTGATATTTACCTGAGCTTCATGTCCAAAGCAAATCACAAATAAACTGGAAGAGAGGATAAATAAAGACTGTTTGAAAGAAAGAAAATAAGACTGAATAAATGTAAATACATTTAAATTTCAATAAAAGTACAACCAAAAATAGGCAAAAGTCAATGTTCTCCTGACAATTCACTGCAAATGGGCATTTTCATTCCCAAATCAACATGTTGTCAATATTTACTCACCTTCATGCAATTCCAAACATATAACTTGAATTTTGTATTTAATTCAAAACTTCTTCAAACATCAAATAATCTTTATAATGTTTTTTTCCATCGTACAGGTCATTGTGAGTGACTCACTATTAAACTCCCAAATAGTGTGTCATATTTTAAGTACATATAAAACTTATCAAATAATTGATCTTGTTTTATTTATTTTTTTAGTACCATCGTGGCCGATGTGGCAACACTTGGCGTCGTGAATCCCTGTGGGACACCTGTGGGTCTTTGGGATACTAGAGGTTGATGGTATTTTCAGGAGACCCATTCTGAGACTCGTCAAGGACCGGTCAAGGAAAACACTTTTAAGCCAAATTCAACAACATATCAGACCCAGAACATCAATCCTTACGGATGAATGGCATGCCTACAAGAGACCGCTTTCCCAGTATGGATATCGTCAGTATTCTGTCTGCCATAAAATACACTTTATTGATCCAGGGACTGGTGCTCATACTCAGCACATTGAGCTTGCATGGCAGAATTACAAGTTGGAAATATGGAGTCAAAGAGAAAATCGTACTCCTGAGTCTTTGAAAACTCACCTCAAAATGATAGAGTGGCACCACTGGTTGGGTGTACGCCATTATGATGGTGTCTTAGGCAGACTTATCCATGATTTGCAGGATGCTGTAATTAAATGTTTTTGCAGTGATATGGACCAAACGCTGCATGGCTTACCCAACTATTGTACTGTTTTCATTTCATTTTGCATGAATCGCTCTTCAAATGCAATAAAATATCATTGTATCAATTTTAATTATTATTAATTTATTATTATTATTATTATTGGATGATTTATTTTATTTCTCTAACACCTGTACATCTCTTTTACAACATTTGAAAATGTCTATTATTTTGGAGGAAATAAATAAAAAACATTATGAAATGAAAAATATTCATGACGTTGTTATAAAATAATTTGACAGAGTATAACATTTAATTACATTTTAATGACAAATTACATTTGCAATAACTGTGCAAATGACACTTAATGACAGTTGTCATAAACATATAAACATGCATAAACCCTCCTTCACAGTCATGATATGTGTCATGACATGATTATGAAGGTGTCATGTCAGTCTTATCAAGTAATCTTATCAAGTGACTTATCAAGTACCTTCAAGTAAGCTGTTAACCAAATGTGTAATATTTCAAGTAAAAGTACATACAAAACTGTATTCTAAAGTCATGTGATTTAGAATATGCAGCATGAAAATTATAGAGTCATTTTTTGGGTGGTTTAATTGTTTTTGTATGGAAAAAGGTCGCATGGTAATTCTTTCAGGTTTTTCCTGTTGTGTCCCACAGACAATAAATCATAAAGCTGTTGAGTTGCATAGAACTCTTCTAAAAGGTTTTTCTCACACCAAATATTTCTTCACACATACTTCAAGAGAAAAGCTTTCTGTGTGATGACGTATTCATACATGTCAAGTTCCATGAATATAATAGAAAAAAATAGCATTTTGTTTCACGTAATTTATTAATTGAGTGCATGAATTAAAGTTATTTGTAATGTGATGATTTCTTACATCATGAATTGTCTTTTGGTGATCTAGATTTTCATTTGTTTGAAATAAGCGGCAAAGTGGACAACTTGGAAGTCGACTGTCATTAACCAGTTTACAAAAAGACTGATATTTACCTGGGCTTCATGTCCAAAGCAAATCACAAAAAAGCTGGAAGAGAGGATAAATAAAGACTGTTTGAAAGAAAGAAAATAAGACTAAATAAATTTAAATACATTTACATTTAGATAAAAGTACAACCAAAAATAGGCAACAGTCAATGTTCTCCTGACAATTCACTGCAAATGGGCGTTTTCATACCCACATTAACATGTTGTCATTATTTACTCACCTTCATGCAATTCCTAACCTATGACTTGAATTTGGTATTTAATTCAAAACTTCTTCAAACATTAAATAATCTTTATAATGTTTTTCCATCTTACAGGTCATTGTGAGTGACGAGTCACTATTAAACTCCCAAATAATGTGTAATATTTTAAGTACAAGTACAAACAAAGCTCTATTTTGAAGTAATGTTATTTAGAATATAGAGCATGACAATTATAGAGTAATTTTTATTCTTGTTGTAATAATTTTTTGCTGGTTTAATTGTTGTTGTATGGAAAAAGGTTACATGAAAATTATTTCAGATTTTTTCTTTTGTGTCCCACAGACAATGAATCATCAAACTGTTTCAAACAACATGAGAGGGAGGAAATAATAACATAAATTTCATTCTGGAGTGAATTATTCCTCTAATTATGTTGTGTCATATTTCTGAAGCTGATCTGAATGAATGAGAGATGTTGGATGTAGACTGCGTGTCCAGTATTACAGACTGACACACAAGGGGCCCTATTTTAATGATCTAAGCGCATGGTCTAAAGCGCATGGTGCAAGGGCACTCAGGGCATGTCCAAAAACACTTTTGTGACTCGGGCGGCCATGGCGGATCAGGGGAATCCGTGGGCTCTGGTGAGCGCTGTCGAGGAGCGGGCTCTGGTGGGCGCGGACACTCGAGGGCATTCTGGAAGCGCAGACACCTGGGGGCGCTCGGGAAGCACGGACACTTGGGGGCGCTCGGGAAATACAGACTCCTGGGGATGTTCTGGAAGCACAGACACTAGGGGGAGCTCGGGAAGTGCTGACTTTTTGGGAAGAGCTGACTCTTTGGGGCGCTCGGGAAGAGCTGACTCTTTGGGGCGCTCGGGAAGAGCTGACTCTTTGGGGCGCTCGGGAAGAGCTGACTCTTTGGGGCGCTCGGGAAGAGCTGACTCTTTGGGGGAGCTGACTCTTGGGAAGAGCTGACTCTTTGGGGCGCTCGGGAAGAGCTGACTCTTTGCGGGGAAGAGCTGACTCTTTGGGGCGCTCGGGAAGAGCTGACTCTTTGGGGCGCTCGGGAAGAGCTGACTCTTTGGGGCGCTCGGGAAGAGCTGACTCTTTGGGGCGCTCGGGAAGAACTGACTCTTTGGGGGCACTCGGGAAGAGCTGACTCTTTGGGGCGCTCGGGAAGCGCTGAACTGGACGGAACCAGCGGTGACAACGACGTGACCAGCGGAGACGAAGGAGAGCTGGACGGGACCAGCGTAGACTTAGGAGGGACTTTGGAGTTTGGCAGGCGGGGGGAGCCGTTGGAGGTATGTTGAGATTCTTGGCATGGGGTGAGCTGGGGAGGCGCCACGCATTCCAGCTGGAGCGGGATGACAAGACTCGGGGATTACCTCAACTTCCAAATCGGAACCATTAAGAAACAGTACAAGATAGATAATCTTGATCAGAGGAAAATTACTGATGGTAAGATTGCAGCGTATAGTCTCGTAATCCAACCCCAGATGGAAGCATGCACTTAGAGCGGTGTCGTCCCATCTCAACCGGGTAGAGACCTCAAGAAAAACTCTTCCACATATCTCTTCAGACCTCAGACCACCCTGCCGCAATCCCCACAGTGCGTCCTCAGCTGCAGTCATAGTTGGTCGGTTGTTCTGTCAAACTGCTCACTGGCATAGAACGAAGGAGATGAGGAGATACTCCAAATGTGAGCTCTTTACTTCCACAACATACAGAGAATCCAACAGAGGAACACATAGAATAATTTAATATGACGTTTAACAACCGACAGGAAACATGGGACAAAGACTATAAATAGACAGAACTAACTAGATGCACCTGGAACATAATCAAGACACACGGCTGGGACTAACTGAACTAAGAATGAATTGGAAACAGGAAGGACTATATCTGGGCACGAGAGGAAGGGAGACAGAAGACATGGGGACACAGGTCTGACACCCATATACCCAGACACTTTTAATCTCCCCTCTATATTAAATGTATAAAATATGTTCAAGTCATACAATTTAAAATTATAAAAATATGATTCAGTTAGGGTCCCCCCTAATGAGACAGTCATTATCATTATAGCAAGCAGTTTTTCCTAATTCTTATTTTGGCTTATGGCTATTATGGAAATGAATCAGAATAAGTGCAAGTATGTTGCCGTTTTCCCCCCCAAAAATGCCAACTTCAACATTGTTTCATTGTTCTGTTAAGCCAATTATTTAGAAACTATTAAGCAGTACATCAAAAATAGTTTGTGCTTGCAGGATGACATGGATGATGCAATATTAATCTGAAACTAATTTTTCTGAGTAAAAATCCAAATGACAGATCAAAAAGATTGATTATATTTTTTTAAGCAGTTCAAACATGTACATTTTTAAAGGGGTCCTATTATGCTCTTTTACAAAGTCTTGATTTAGTTTTGGGGGTGTCCTAGAACATGCTCTCACGTTTGGTGGTTCGAAAATCGCATTATTTATCATATAATTTACATTATTACAATACCTTTTTCCCCAGCCTGGCACAAACAACTCGATTAGTTCCGGGTTTGATTCCCTTGCTCTCAAAAATGTTAGTTCTTAGTTTAGTTTACTTTATTTTAGTTTAGTTTTTGAATTTGGCCAGCGGTTATGAAAACATGAATGATCATTTATTTTAAAACGGTGCGCTGTCGCATTTTCTACAAACAAATCAGTCAAATCATGCAACGTGAATGTCGTAATGTCTCTTGCTCAAGACTAAAAAAGCGAGTTGAATGCACAGGAAGAGACAATCGCTTTCCGACAGGCCCGGAGTGGCCATCGGGAAAACGGGAGAATTCCCAGTGGGCCGCTCTGGCCCGTTCATAAATTGGGCCGGCAGACTCGCCTGCTTTTTTTTTTTTTTTTTACATACACATAATGACGTATATGTATTTAAGTTACCGTGTGACTGATAATTAAGCTAATACCACTAGATTTGAATTTATCATTAAAATGTGACGTTTTCTGTTGTCAGGCGCGCACTCTCTTCCTCTACACAAGTGTGTCCCAGGTCGTTGCCATGGAGACAAACCGAAACCATAATGCTGTTGTGTGAGTTAGCGAGTGCGCTAATCGCGGAAGAATAAAATGGATAGTACAAAAAAAAAAGATTCCTAGAGGAGCTAAAAAGTCAGGCTAAAAAGAATGATTTCTTAGTTTGTACTTTCTTTATTTATATCCCTGCAATCAGTTTCACCAGAGACAAATTGCTGGATATTCGGAAGTACACACCACTCGATTCTTCACCTGTTTTCATCTATTCTGATTTTTTGCTGGACATTGTAGTTGGCAGAGCAGCGGTGATGTATAGACACAGCAGGACGCGCAGACGAGGGAAGCTAGCCGGCGCGCTTGTGGAGCTCAGACAGCGTGGCTTCCAGACAGCACTGCCTAGCATCCATCTAGCGAATGCTAGAATCAATGGGGAAATCACACGGCAGCGGGGCGTGCTGTTCTGATCTAGAAATGCTCTTCATTAACTGCAAGCCATTCTATTCGCCACGGGAGATTTGTTTGTTTATTCTCGTGCTTGTTTGCATGCATGCGCAAGCACATGTGAGCTCAGCTTTGCAGGAACTCGCTGATCAGATCACAGAGACAGAACAAAAACATCCGGACTCTGTTTTAATCATTCTTGGGGACTTTAATAAAGCAAATCTCCCGTGAACTGCAAAAATACAGAGAGCACATCACATGTCCACCAGAGACAGTAATATATTGGATCACTATTACACAACAATAAAAGATGCATTGCACTCTGTCCCACAGGCAGCTCTGGCGCTCTCTGATCACTGTTTGGTTCATTTATACTGACCAACAGACAGAAACTAAAATCTGCTAAACCTGTATTAAGAACTGTTAAAAATGGACTAATGAAACAGAAATGTTTTACAAGCCTGTTTCGACCTTACAGATTGGACTGTTTTGAAGCTGCTACCACCGATCTGGACGAGCTCACAGAGACTGTAACATCATATATCAGTTTCTGTGAGGATATGTGCATTCCTACCAGGACTCATTTAACCTACAACAACGTCAAACCATGGTTCACTAAAAAACTCAGACAGCTCCGTCAGGCCAAAAAGATGCTTACAGGAAGGGGATACAGTCTTGTATAAACAGGACAAATGCACACTGGAAAAGGAGATCAGAGTGGCAAAGAGGAATTATTCCGGTAAGCTAAGGATTGTCTATGTTACGTACGTAACCCCTGTTCCCTGATGGAGGGAACGGAGCCGTTATGTCGTGACGACATGGGGATTTACTTGGAAGCCCGATCACTCTGACTTAAGAGTAGCGCCAATGAAATTGGCTAGTGGATTTTGCATACCTGAGCCACTCCCGAGCATACAGGGTATAAAAGGCGACAGGTGCGTCCACTGATTAGGTTTTACGCTGAGGGCCGAGGCGAGTCCCTGGCAACCAGCGATGGTTCAAGATTGTGGCATGGGGACATAACGTCCCGTTCTCTCCATCAGGGGCAGGGGTTACGTCACGTAACCTGGGCGTTCCCTATCTGTCGGTCACTACGAGTTATGTCGTGACGACATGGGGGGCCTATGGAAAGCGCCACAAGCTGAACCTCGTCACAACCTTGTGGCATGCAGATGTTGACAAGCGAGCGCGTGACAGACAAATGCCATGCAAGAGGTTGCAACCTTCCTACCACCCTAGCGCAAATTCGCTAACCTTGGTGCCCACCGGGACCACTGAGTACATCGCTGCTGGAGATAGCCAAGCCGCTGTTCCTTTCCCCACGGAATCGGAAGGGATTTCGACCTTCAGTGAAAGACAGCTTCAGGTTTTTCCTATTAGTTGTTACAGCTTGCCGTAACGGCAGGGAAGTGAGCCTTCCAGAGAAGGGTGCTACGGAGGCCACATCCTTCCCGAAGGAAGGTGACATGTGGAGACACTGATATGGACTGGCCCAGGCTAGGGGCAGTACTACATACGACTGGACTCTGGGGCAGATCCTACCTAGGAGTAGGGAGGAGGGCTGCCAGCAGAACCTGGCAGAAGCTCTGTCACAGGGAAGACACGGGTTTACCGTGAGGGAAACCTTACCGTGGAAGAATACACATATGGGATTACCCGAAGGGGAATCAGGCCATACGGACACCTAGCCCAGTACAGGGGCTGACCGGAGACGCGGGCGAGCTAACACCAGTACTGGGCCTGGCATCAGACTGCTCCGCCCAGTCTGACTGCCGGGGGTGCTTGGAGGATTCTACCAGGGTTCATCCTCTGGGGAACTGAACTGGGGGAGAAAAAAGGCGCTCGTATCCCCGGGTGAAGGGGAATGGCGCAGCAAGCGTGACACCGGCCAGTTCTTCCCGCCCATTACTTACTCAGCACACGGGAAGAAACTGGCTCAACGCGGAGATTGTAGAATTTTGCGAAGGTGTTCGGTGTCACCCAGCCCGCAGCTCTGCAGATGTCTGCCAAAGAGGCGCCGTGCGCCAACGCATGGGAGGAGGCAACACTTCTAGTGGAGTGAGCCCTCACCCCCAGGGGGCATGGCTCGCCTTGCAACTGGTACGCCAAGATGACGACCTCCACTATCCAGTGGGCCAACCTCTGTTTGGAGACAGCCTTCCCTTTCTGCTGCCCTCCGTGGCAGACAAAGAGCTGCTCAGAGCTTCTGACGCTCTGGGTGTGGTCCACGTATATGCGCAATGCTCTTACGGGACACAGCAACGCTAAGGCTGGATCTGCCTCCTCCGAGGGCAGTGCTTGCAGGTTCACCACCTGATCGTGGAAGGGCGTGGTGGGAACCTTGGGCACGGATCCAAGCCGGGGACTCAAGACAACGTGAGAGTAGACCGGCCCGAACACAAGGCACTCTTCGCTTACCGAAAACGCCTGAAGGTCCCCGACCCATTTGATGGAAGTGAGCGCGGTCAGGACCGCTGTCTTAAGAGACAGGAACTTCAGCTCGACTGAGTCCAGCGGCTCAAAGGGGCCCCTATGAAGTCCAGCCAGGACGATAAAGAGGTCCCAAGAGGACACAAGGGATGACCTGGAGGCATTCATCCTCCTGGCCCCCTTCAGGAACCGCACGATGAGATCATGCTTTCCCAGGGACCGGCCGTCCACTGCATCGTGGTGAGCCGCGTCCTGTCCAGGAGCCACACATGGAGGTTCCATAGATCTGGACGCGGATGCCATATGGTGCCGAGCCCATGAAAGAGGATATCCTTCCTCAGAGGAATGTGCCAGGGAGGTGCTGTCGCGATGGAAATGAGTTCGGGAAACCAGGTCCGGGTGGTTCAATGGGCGCAACAAGCAGGACCTGCTCCTCGTCCTCCCTGAGCTTGCACAGTGTCTGTGCGAGTAGGCTCACTGAGGGAGACGCATACTTGCGCAAGGCCCGAGGCCAGCTGTGTGCCAGTGCGTCTGTGCCGAGGGGGCCCTCGGTCAGGGAAAAGTACAGCTGGCAGTGGGAGGACTCGGGGGAAGCAAACAGGTTCACCTGAGTTTCCCCGAATCGACTCCAGATCAGCCGGATCGTCTCGGGATGGAGTCGCCACTCTCCGGGGAATAAGAGCTGTCGTGAGAGCGCGTCGGCTGCACGATTGAGCTTCCCCGGGATGTGAACAGCGCAGTGACTTGAACTGCATGGGACTCCAGAGGAGGAGATGGCGGGTGAGCTGTGACATGCGGTGTGATCGTATACCTCCCAGCCGGTTGATGTCTGAGACAGCCGCAGTGTTGTCCCTGCGGACTCACACGTAGTGAATGTAGCCAGTGCTGAAGTGGTCTCCAATGAAGCAATCCGAGCAGCGTGACTGCAGCTGCGGATGCCATATGCCCCAGGAGCCTCTGAAACTGTTTCAGTGGTACCACATTCCTGCCTCTGAAGGAAATCCGGCAGTTCAGCACTGCTTGGGCACGTTCCTCCGTGAGGCGTGCCGTCATACTCACCGAGTCTAACTCCACACTGAGAAAAGAGATTCTCTGCACAGGGGAGAGATTGCTCTTTTCCCAGTTGACCCCGAAGCCCCAACTGGCTGAGGTGCCGAAGCACCAAGTCCCTGTGATCGCCCAACTGCTCTCTGGATTGGGCTAGGATAAGCCAATCGTCGAGGTAGTTGAGGATCCTGACGCCCACTTCCCCTAACGGGGTAAGGCGCCTTCTGTGACCTTGAGAACACACGAGGGAGACAGGGAGAGCCGAAGGGAGGACCCTGTACTGCCATGCCCGACTTTCGAGCATAAACCGTAGCGGTCTGTGTCGCAAAAGGATCGAAACATGAAAGTAAGCATCCTTCAGGTCGATCGCTGGAAACCAATCCTGGGGCTGGATGCATTTGATAATGCGCCTGCGCGTCCGCATCTTGAACTTGTGTAAAGCCGGTTCAAAACTCGCAGATCCAGGATTGGTTGAAGGCCACCACCTTTCTTGGGATGCGATGAAGTAAGGGCTGTAAAACCCCTGCCTCCTCTCGGCTGGAGGGACCGGCTCGATTGCATCCTTTGCCAGGAGGACAGCAATCTCCTCACGCAAGACAGGGGCGTTCCGGACTGCCACCGACATCTCGAGAATGCCGTTGAACTTGGGAGGTCGCCTGGCGAACTGAATCGCATAGCCGTGTGAGCCAGCGAGACAGGCTGGGCAGCGTGAGCCACGCCTCCAGACGCTGTGCAAGTGGCTCCAACAGCACAATCGACATACCTGTGGTGGTGCAGCGAAAGGAAGTGGGGTGGATGGTACAGAAGGCAGTGCGTTCTGAGGCATCCTCAACGAACTCCCTGGGTCCCAAACGGAACTGGACAGAGGTGCATGAGGAGGAATGTCGTCCCCGAACCGTACTCTCTTGGCTACTGGCAAAATGGGTCGTGGGCGAGAGTGAGGAAGCAGGGCGTCGCACACTGTCGTCCCATGGACCTGAGAACCAGGAGGAAAAGGAAATTGCTCTTTCTTGAGAAAGTGGGCACCATTGTGACTTTCGTCGTCAGAGCGAAGTCAGTCGCCGTGCGCAGCTCCTGCATTAACTACGGGTCGGTACTACCCTCGTGCACCTGTTTGAGCGCCTTGGCTTGGTGAACCTGCAGGAAAGCCATGGCGTGTAGGGCGGAGACTGCCTGGCCCGCAGCGCTATAAACTTTGGCTGCGAGAACGGCTGTCAGTTTACAGGCCTTGGACAGGAGACGCGGACGGTTCCTCCAGTGGACGCACCTGTTGCCCTTTTATACCCGTATCCGCGGGGAGTGGCTCAGGTATGCAAAATCCACTAGCCAATTTCACTGGCGTTTTCTCTTAAGTCAGAGATAAACGGGGCTTCCAAATAAAATCCCATATGTTGTCACGACATAACTCGTAGTGACCGACAGATAGGGAACCAATTCTCTTCCAGTGACTCCGCATCAGTATGGAAATGTCTGAAAGAGAAAACCAAATACAAATACAACACCATCTCCCAGCACTGTGGAGAATCAACAACTGGCAGGCCATTTTAATGAGTTCTATTGCAGGTTTGAAAAAACACCCCAGACGGACAGCTGGACACCTCTCACAAAACCATTAACACCTCGAGTAACCCCACTCTCTATATATAAAATTTTAAATTTACATCTCGGAATATCCTGTGATGTCCACTTGAGGGCACTTAACGTTCGAATAGAACAAACGTCTGAAGCGATAAGAGAAACATACAAAATGTGGAATGAGAACTGCTGCTGTACACCAAAGAATGCACATCTAAAGACCCCTCTGTCAAGCTCCTGAAGTTTGCAGGCGACACCACACTGATCGGCCTCATCCAGAACGGTGACGAGTCTGCTTACAGACAGGAGGTTAAGGAGCTGGCTGCCTGGTGCAGTCTTAACAACCTGGAGCTTAACACGCTCAAAACTGTGGAGATGATTGTGGACTTCAGGAGAAACCCCCCTGCTCTGCCCCCACTCACCATCATGAACAGCACTGTGACTGCAGTGGAGTCATTCAGATTCCTGGGTACCACCATCTCCCAGGACTTGAAGTGGGACATTCACATAGACTCCATTGTAAGAAAAGGCCCAGCAGAGGGTGTACTTCCTTCACCAACTGAGGAAGTTCAACCTGCCACAGGAGATGCTGAAAAAGTTCTACTCGGTCATCATTGAATCTGTCCTCTGCACATCAATAACTGTCTCTACTTTGGTGTTTTTGCGCTCGTGCTCAGTACAGTCTTCTGAGCTTTTACCGCCACCGTTTCCACTTTTTGTGTAACAGCAGTTGCTCTGGCCATGTGATGTAATGTGATGTGATGTTTTCGGCACACAAATGTTCGCGGTCTGTTTGGAAGCATTCATAGAAAGCTGTTGTTTTATTCCAGCGCGCTTTGAAATTTGTTTAGCATTTTCACGCTCAGTGTGGAAAGGCCTTTATTCTGTGAATGATTAAGTAGCCGACTACATTCGTTTTGTTGACAAAAAAGGCCTCAACAAGCTCTATCGTTAAATAAAAGTTATATATGTATGTATGTCTGTGTGTGTGTGTGTGTGTGTGTGTGCATGCAACGTTTTATATATACTTATTTTAAAAGCCTCATGGAAAACTTTTGAACTTTAGTTAGGTCAGAAATACAGGGGTAAGTTGAGTAACTTTGTTAAAATAGTCTGTGTAATGTTTTTGTATGACTTTGTAATGTTTTGTCAGAATTAGATGATAAAATTGATCTATTGATGTCATTTTTCAAGTACATTTCTGCGACGTGCCGAATCCAACAATAACTTCCATTTTCATGCTGTTTTTCCTCAGATAACATTAGCTGCATTAGCTACCCTTAATGTTAAACCACAATATTGGTATGTAATATTATTCTTAATTATTTTTACTTAAATGTAATGTTGTTTTAACTACAGTAAAGTTAGACTTAATCTCTCATGGTGTATGAGGTCATTTTACTTTTCCTCAATTTTAGTGAATGCTTGTGTTGCTTTAATCAGGATACAAGAGGTTTATCCAGGTTAACAGTAAGTTAGAGAGGCCATGTAAAGTGTTCTTTATATGTTACTGTTAGAAATAATTTTTATTTGAGATTGATTAATAATAAGCAGATCACTGGATTTCCAGGCTGGCATACTGTATGGTTTTGCTAGCTTTTAACCCAGTTTTTCATTCTTATTTTACAGAATCTGCTTCGCCTCCCAAATAAATTTGAGAAATGGTGGATTTGCAGCAATGGGTCTACAAACTTCCCCAGGCTTCTAGAAAAATTTGGCATGGTTAGAAATAATTGTGATTTTATGGTATCGTTTACAGAAATTTGAAATGGTTAAATTGTTAGTGCACTGTAAAAAATCTAATTAACAAAATGTTGGAAAGGAAAAAATATTTAAATTGAACTAATTTTATTTCTTAGGCTTAGTTGAGAAGACATATTGTGTCGGCAGCGTCGGACCAAAAAACTGCGCTCGAACACACCGCACAGACTTCGGCCGACGGCAAACTAACGTGCGTTCTGCACATGTGTTAGAAGAATTAACTGTCTATTTCAGCAGCTATCAACAATATATACACATCATTCAAAAGGAGAAACCGAAACAAAGATATACGAAATAAACGCAGATATACGAAACGTAAACAAAGCAGTGCTTACTTACCAGTTTGAACATCAGTAACGTTGATAACTTTAATCATTTTAAGCGGCTCATGTTGTTATGAAAACATTCATGTATTTGTTGTGTTTTGTACGATATTTCTAACATATTTCTCTTTAATGAGGTTGTAATTTGTTATAGTTATAAATAACATGTACGATATTATCGTATATGGTACTACTCAGAAAAGTCATGATGCGTCGCTGCGCTCTGTCATCTAACGCTTATCTGATGCAGGACTAGAACTGAACCGGGAGAAGTGTACATTCAGCCAGTCATCCCTAAAATATCTTGGACATATCATTTCCAAAATCTTAATTTTTCCACATGACAAACACATGTCTGCGATCAATGATGCCCCTGCACCTCACGATCTTGCTTCCCTGCGCTCGTTCTTGGGCCTGATTTCGTGGTACAGCAAATTCCTGCCTAACTTCGTTTCTGTTGCAAGGTTGAGAGGACTGTAGCATTTGCTTCTAGAACCCTTACAGCGACCAAAAGGAAATACTCTATGGTCAAGAAGGAAGCGTTGGCTTGTGTCTGGGATGTAGAAAAGTGGTGGCCGTATTTATGGGGTCAGCACTTTACACTCAGAACTGATCATAGTGCACTCACTACTGGCAACCAAGGGTATCGGCCGGGCTGGTATGCGTGTTGCCCGGTGGTCAGCAAGCTTGCTTTGCTACACGTATGACATAGTGTATCGACAGGGAAGCCTTAACTGTGCTGCAGATTGCTTATCCAGGCTGCCATTGCCAACAGAATCAGATGGTGCTCTGGAACCAGAAATAGTTGCTTTTGTTACTGGATTGCCTACATTCTCTATGGAGGATTTCCTTTCTGCTTCGGAATCCTGTCCAGAGTTAGCCATGCTGCGTTCACAAGTCAGTCAGGGCTGGCCGAAAAACAGCCATGAGCTGGATCCTGTTCTGGTGCCTTTGGTGGCCTCAGATGGATGCTCAAGTGCAATCCGCAGTTTCTTCCTGCCTGAACTGCAAAATGAATGATAAATCAGCAAAAACTGCACCTGCTCCACTTCAGGCTGTCAGTCTGCCATCCAACCCATGGCAGAAACTAGGAATCGATATAGTCGGACCATTTGAGAGTGGACCCTCGGACTGCCATTTTGCCATCTCCTTAGTGGATTACCACAGTAAGTTGCCTGAAGTGGCATTTGCACCAAATGTTACTGCAGATGTGTCAGTCTTCAGTAGGGAGGGCAATCCTCAGTTTCTCTCCAGCGTGTATGCAGCTTTCTTAAAAAAGAGGGGAATAAGTCACATACGTAGAAGTCTGTACTAGCCACAGTGCAATGGCGCTGTGGAACGTTGAAACAGAGTTCTAAAGGAATGCATCCTTTCTGCAGAACAAATGGGAAAACATGGAAACATGTAGCGACTGAGTTCTTGCTAAATTTCAGAGCTACTCCACACAGTACTACAGGTGTTTCTCCTTCTGAACTTTTACACCACTGCAAAATGCATACAAAGCTGAACATTTTCCCTGTGGGCCCTAAGAGTGACAAATGTGCTCAGGTTAACTACACTGTGAGAAACAAGCAGCTTAAGAGTAAAACGTACAAAGACAAAAGACGTGGAGCCAAGTACCACACTTTCAAACTTTCATCTTGAGTGAAAAAAATAAATGGAATGCATCCAAACTAACACATTTCACAGGTCCTGTTGCTACTCAATGCGAGGACTTGCAGGTACAAATTACATTTAATCCTAGGAGTAGTGGTTGAAGGAATACAGCAAAGTTACTTGTTGAACTGTTATACATCCTTGAAAAAAAGCATGGCCTGAGGTGATTGAAAGGGGCATCAGAAGTACATCATTTCATTTACAATGTTAAATGTATGTAAGGTTAATGTTAGCAACAGTGTACAGTAATGGTTATTTGCTATTTTGGTTACTTAAGTTCCCTATCAGTCAGTCATGTTCAACGTAACGTCAGTGTGACTGAATAATGGGATCTCGCCCAAGAGCCCAATCAACTTCGAGTGTTAACAAAACTAGCCAATGATAGCTGGTGTGCGTGTTTCAACACACGCACCCCGCCCCGCAGTGCGGGTATAACAGGTTCTGAAGATGACAAAGAAGGCCTCCTTCAGGAAGAGTGGTGTTGCCCGAGTCAGACCCAGAACTGACTGCTATGCCTTTCCGGGCCGCTGAGAGCATTGGGCTGCACTGGAGGCCTCCGCCTTCTCCCGAACGCTCAAGGCTGGATGATTGGTTCCTGGGGCAACCGCCTCCAGTTCCGTTCTTCCTGGAGGTGCATGAGGAGGTAACTAGGTCTTGGAAGGCACCATTTTCTGCCCGAAACAGACCTAGTAAACATTTATTTAAAAGGTGTAAATGTTTTATTTAAAATGTATATATGTTTATACACAGATGTACACAATATATAAAACAGCGAATAAGCTTTGTATGAGAGAAATTTAAGTGACTGGAATGTGGTCTTTCCACCTCCTTTAATCCATAAAACATTTAATATCAAAAGCTGAGTGACTATGATATATTTTAGCAAATGTTGAACTGTTTTGAAGTTCTATTACAGATGTAATGTTTGTCAACTGGAGCTTTAAAGGGATAGTTCACCCAAAAATGAAAATGTGCTGTTAATTTACTGACCCTTAGATCATCCAAGATGTAGGTGACTTTTTTTCTTCATTCCTGTATGTTTAGTTTGCATGAAATTTTGTATAAATGGAGATTGAATAAAGGATATTAAGGATATATTAAATAAAGGATATTATGTGTTGTAAAGTGTGTTTTAGTGACTGATAAACACCAGTTAATAATTTTTTTAAACTATAAAACATTTTTATGTAGTTCCCCAGCTATTTTGTATGATGCCCAAATGATAAATATTAGTTGAGGTAACCTATAAACACATGGAGTAAACGGTTCAATTTTAATTGACATAACTTGCTGTAGTCTTTTAAATGTTTGACCAATTAAAACATTTTAATTGAATGTAATATAAAACTAGTTCACTAAAGGTTGAGCCAACTAAAAAAATAACATTTCAAATAACACTTTGAAGTCAGAAATTGACTGAATGTAAAATTTCTGTGGAACTAGTTACTGAATAATAATTAGTTGAAGCCTCTTGATATTTTTTACAATGTGGGGTTGTGCAGATAGACGACGCGACAATATAGTGTATTGAAGATAGTCAGAGATATCACTAAGAGCTTATGTCTTTGTCAATAGTCAAGGTGATATTACAGGAGCTGCCACACATATTTAACATGTTAGCACATTGTTTTCTGTGAGTGTATGCGCAGCACCTCTGACAGAACATCA